>CAWUDS030000984.1:290000-292500 GCA_963859935.3 Lathyrus sativus | reverse complement strand
GTGCATGGGTGTGTATGTGCGCGCGCGTGGGTTTGTGTTTGTGTGTGTGTGTGTGTGCGATAGATTGTGCGCACGAGTGTGTGTGTGTGTGCGTGTGTGTGTGTGTGTCTGTGTGTGCATGCGCGTGTTTGTGTGCATGCGAGTGCGTGTGTATGCGTGTGTGTGTGTGTGCGTGTGTCTGCGTGTGTGTGTGTGTCTGTGTGTGCATGCGCGTGTGTCTGCGTGTGTGTGTGTGTGTCTGTGTGTGCATGCGCGTGTTTGTGTGCATGCGAGTGCGTGTGTATGCGTGTGTGTGTGTGCGTGTGTCTGCGTGTGTGTGTGAGTGTGTTTGCGCGCGCCTGTGCGTACGTGTGTGTGTGTGCGTGTATGTGTGTGTGTACGTGTGCACGCGAGTGTTTGTGTGTGTGCGTGCATGTGTGAGTGTGTGTGTGCGAGCGGCGTGCGTCAGTGCATGCATGCGTGCGTGCGTTCGTGTGTGCGTGTGCGTGTGTGTGGGAGCGCGCACACACATGCGTGTGTTCATGCTCGCACGCGTGTGTCAGTGTGTGCGCGCGCGTGTTTGTTTGTGTGTGTCTAAGTGTGGACGCACGTGTGTGTGTGCGTATGTGTGTGCGTGCACGTCAGTGTGTGTGTGTGTGTGTGTGCACGTGTGTGTATAAGTGTGCGTGTGTGTGTGTGCGTGCGAGTGCGTGCATGTGTGTGTGTTCGTGCCCGAACGCGCGCACGGGCTCGCTTGTATGTGTTTGTGTGTGCGCACGTGTGAGTGTGTGTGCGCGCGCGTGTATGTATGGGTGCGTGTGCATGTGTGTGTGTGTATGTGTGTGCCTGTGTGCACATGCGCGTGTGCGTGTTTGTGTTTGTGTGCGCGTGCAGGAGTACGTGCGTGTATGTGTGCGTGCGTGTATGCATGCGTATGAGTGTGCGCATGCGTGCGTGCGTGTGCGTGCGTGTGTGCATGCGTATGAGCGTGCTCGCGCGCGCGTGTGTGTATGTGCGTGTATGTGCGAGTGCGTGTGTGTGGGCGTGTGTGCGTGCATGTGAGTGTGTTCGTGCCCGTACGCGCGCATGGGCGCGCTTTTGTGTTTGTTTGTGTGTGTTTGTGTGTGCGCACGTGTGTGTGAGTGCGCGTGTGTTTGTGTATGGGTGCATGTGCGTGCGTGTGTGTGTGAACATGCGCGTGTGCATGTTTGTGTGTGCATGCAGGAGCGCGTGCGTGTGTGTGTGTGTGTGAGAGAGAGAGAGAGAGTATGCACACGCGCGTGTGTGTTTATGTGTGTGTGTCTGTGCAGGTGTGTTTGTGTCTGTTTACGTGGGTGCGTGCGTGCGTGTTTGTGTGTGTGTGCGGTCGTGCGTTTGTGTGTGTGTGCATGTAGGCATGCGGTCGTGCGTGTCTATGTGTGCGTGCGTGTGTGCGTGCGTGCGTGAGTGTGTGTGTGTGTATGTTTGTGCGCACACACGCATGCTTGTTTGCGCGTGTTTTTTTTTTTTGTGTGTGTGTGTGTGTGTGGACGCATGTGCGTTCGTGAGATTGTGTGCACGTGTGTGTGTGGGCGTGTTTGTGTGCGTGTGTGCATGTGTGTGTGTGTGTGTCTGTGCGTGTGTGTGTGTGTGTGTGCACGCGTGTTTGTGTGTGTGTGTGTGTGTGCGCGGGTATGCATGTGTGTGTAAGGGCTTGCGCACGCGTGTGTGCATGGGTGTGTATGTGCGCGCGCGTGGGTTTGTGTTTGTGTGTGTGTGTGTGTGCGATAGATTGTGCGCACGAGTGTGTGTGTGTGTGTGCGTGTGTGTGTGTGTGTCTGTGTGTGCATGCGCGTGTTTGTGTGCATGCGAGTGCGTGTGTATGCGTGTGTGTGTGTGCGTGTGTCTGCGTGTGTGTGTGTGTCTGTGTGTGCATGCGCGTGTGTCTGCGTGTGTGTGTGTGTCTGTGTGTGCATGCGCGTGTTTGTGTGCATGCGAGTGCGTGTGTATGCGTGTGTGTGTGTGCGTGTGTCTGCGTGTGTGTGTGAGTGTGTTTGCGCGCGCCTGTGCGTACGTGTGTGTGTGTGCGTGTATGTGTGTGTGTACGTGTGCACGCGAGTGTGTGTGTGTGTGCGCGCGCGTGTGTTTGTATGTGAGAGCGGCGTGCGTCAGTGCATGCATGCGTGCGGGCGCGTGTGTGTGCTAGCGCGCACGCGCATGCGTGTGTTCATGCTTGCACGCGCGCGCGCGTGTGTATGTGTGTCTGTCAGTGTGTTTGCGTGTGCGCGCGTGTGTTTGTGTGTGTGTGTACGTGTGTGTGTGCACGTGTGTGTATGAGTATGCCTGCGTGTGTGTGCGAGCGTTCGTGACCGCACGTGCGTGTGCCTGCGTATGTGTGCGAGTGCGTGCATGTGTGTGTGTTCGTGACCGCACGCGCGCACGGGCGCGCTTATGTGTTTGTTTGTGTGTGTTTGTGTGTGCGCACGTGTGGGTGTGTGCGCGCGCGTGTGTGTATGGGTGTGTGTGCGTGTGTGTGTCTGTC
>CAWUDS030000984.1:285000-287500 GCA_963859935.3 Lathyrus sativus | reverse complement strand
ACGCCCCTGTGTGTTTGGGTTTGTACGCGCGCACGCGTTTATGTGTGTGTCTATGTGTATGCGCGTGGGTTTTTTTTTTGTGCGCGTCTGAGTATGCGCGCACGTGCGTGTGTGTGTGTTTGTGTCTGTGTGTGCACGCACATGCGTGTGTGTTTATCCGTGTCTGCGCAGGTGCGTGTGTGTGTGTGTGTGTGTGTGCGTGCACACGTGATTATGTGCACGCTAGTGCGATTGTGCGTGTGTGTGTGTATCCGTGTGTAAGTGTGTGCGTGCGTGCGTGTGTGCGAGCGTGTGCGCACTTGTGTGTGCGCGCACGCGTCTGTGTGTGTGCGTGTGTATGTGTATGCGTGTGTGTGTACACGTGTGTGTGTGCGTGTGTGTGTATGTGTGTGCAAGTGGCGTGCGTTAGTGCATACGGCCGTGCGTGCGTGTGTATGTGTGCGCGCCCACGTGTGTGTGTTTGTGTGTGTACGCGCGCTTCTTTTACTTTATGCACGCACACGCGCGCGTGTGTGTGCGCGCGCGTGTTTGTTTGTGTGTGTCTGTATGTGCGGGCACGCGTCTGTGTGCGTGGGTGTTTCTGCGCATGTGCGTTTGTGTGTGTGTGCGCGCGTGCGTACGTGCGTGCCTGCGTTTGTGTATGTGTGTGTCCATGCACGTGTGTGTGTGTTTGTATGTCTTTAGGTGTGTGCGCGTGCCTGCGTTTGTGTGTGTGTGTCCATGCACGTGTGTGTGTGTGTGTGTGTTTGTATGTGTTTAGGTGCGCGCGCGTGTGTTTATGTGTGTGTGTGTGTGTGTGCGCGTGCATGCGTGCTTGCAAGTGTGCATGCGTGTGTGTATGTGCATGCGCATGCGCGTGAGTAAATGTGCGAGCAAGCGCGCGCGCGTGTGTGGGTGTGCGCGCACATGTTTGTGTATGTGCGTACTTGTGTGTACGCACGCGTGTGTGTGTGTGTGTTTGTTGTGTGTGTGTGTGCATGTGTACGTGCACGTGTGTGTATGTGTGCGCGCACGTGCGTGTGTTGGTACATGTGTGGGTAGGTGTGTGTGCGTGCTTGCGTGTGTTTACGTGTGTCATTACGCCTGTATGGACCCGCATGTGTGTTTGTGTTTTTGTGTTTGTGTGTGCGCACGTGTGTGTGTGTGTGTGGGCACGCGCCCGCGTGTTTGTAAGTGTGTGTGTGTGTGTGTGCACATACGTGTGTGCATGTTTGTATGTGTCCGCGTGCATGCGTGCGTGCGTCCATGCGCGCGCACGTGTGTGTGTGTGTGTGTGTGTGTGTGTGTGTGTTTGTGTGTGTGCGCACGTGTGTGTGTGTGTGTATGCGGGTGTGTGTGCGTGTGTGTGTACATGTGAGAGAGAGTGTGTGCGCACGTGTGTGTGTGTGCGCGCGTGCGTGCGTTAGTGCATGTGTGTGTGTGTGTGTCTGTATGTGAGTGCGCGTTTGTGTGTGTGCCAGCGCACGTGCGCGCCCCCGTGTTTGGGTTTGTGCGTGCGCACATGTGTGTGTGTGTGTGTCACTGTGTGTGCGCGTGCGTGTTTTTGTATGCGTGTCTCTGTATGCGCACACGCGTGTGTGTCTGTGTCTGTGTGTGCACGCACGCGCGTGTGTGTTTGTCTGTGTCTGCGAAGGTGCGTGTGTGTGTGTGCACGTGTGTGTTTGTGTGTGTGCGTGAACACGTGATTGTGTGTACGCGAGTGCGATTGTGCGTGCGTGTGTGTTCGTGTGTGAGTGCATGCGTGTGTGCGTGTGTGTGTGTGTGTGTGTGCGTGTGTGTGTGTGTGTGTGCGAGCGTGTGCACACTTGTGTGTGTGCGTCTGTGTGTGTATGCGTGTGTGTGTGTGTGTATATGTGCACGTGTGTGTGTGTGTGTGTGTGTGCGTATGTGCGTATGTGTGTGCGCGCCCACGTGTGTGTGTATGTGCGCGTGAACGCACGCACTCGCGCGCTTGTATGATTATGTGCGTGCACGCGCGCACGTGTGTGTGTGTGTGTGTGTGTGTGTATGTGTGCCTGTGTGTGCGCGCGTGTCTTTGTGTGTGTGTCTATGTATGCGCGCAAGCGTGTGTGTGCGTGTGTGTTTCTGCGCGAGTGCGTTTGTGTGTGTCTGCACGCGCTTGTGTCCTTGCGTGTGTCCCTTCGTTTGTGTGTGTGTGTGTGCGCACACACGCGTATGTGTGTGTTTGTGTGTGCTTAGGTGTGCGCGCGTGTGAGTATGTGTGTGTGTGTGTGTATGCGCGCGTGCGTGTATGTGTGTGTGTGCATGCGCGCGTGCGAGTGTGCATGCGTGTGTGTATGTGTGTGTGCATGTGTATGTGCACGTGAGTGTGTGTGTGTGTGTGTGCGCGTGCGTGTGTTCGTACATGTGTGCGTAGGTGTGTGTGCGTGCTTGCGAGTGCGCATACGCGCGCACGGGCACGCGTGTGTGTTTGTGTTTGTGTGTTTGGGTGTGAGCACGTGTGTGTGTGTGTAAGTGTGTGCGTGTGTGTGTGTGTGTG
>CAWUDS030000984.1:272500-280000 GCA_963859935.3 Lathyrus sativus | reverse complement strand
GTGCATGTGTGTGTGTTCGTGCCCGTACGCGCACATGGGCGCACTTTTGTTTTTGTTTGTGTGTGTTTGTGTGTGCGCACGTGTGTGTATGTGTGCGTGTGCGTGTGTGTGTGTGTGAACATGCGCGTGTGCATGTTTGTGTCTGTGTGCACGCGCAGGAGCGCGTGAGCTCGTGCGCGCGTGTGTTTGAGTGTGTGTTTGTGCGCGCACGTGTGTGTGTGTGTGTGTGTGTGTCAGAGAGAGAGAGAGAGAGAGAGAGAGATTATACGCACGTGTATGTGTGTGCTTGCGCGTGTGTGTCTGTGTCTTTGTGTGTATGTGCACGTGCGTGTATGTGTGCACGCGTGTGTGAATGTGCGTGTGCGTGTGTGTGCATCTGTGTGTGTGTGTGCATGTGTGTGTGTCTGCGTGTATTTGTGTGTGTAGGTTTTTGTGTATGTGTGTATGTGCACGTGTGTGTGGGGGGGGGGGTGTGCTTGTGTTCGTACATGTGTGCGTAGGTGTGTGTGCGTGCTTGCGTGCGTTTGCGAGTGCTCGTACGCGCGCATGGGCGCGAATGTGTGTTTGTGTTTGTGTGTTTGTGTGTGCGCACGTGTGTGTGTGTGTCTGTGGGCACGCGCGCGCGTGTTTGTAAGTGTGTGCGCGTGTGCCTATGTGTGTGTGCGTGCGTGCACGCGTGTTTGTGTCTGTGCGGGTATGCATGTGTGTGTAAGTGGTTGCGCATGCGTGTGTGCATGTGTGTGTATGTGAGCGCGTGTGGGTTTGTGTGTTTATGTGTGTATGTGTGTGTGTGTGTGTGTGTTTGTGTGTGTGTGTGCGATAGAGTGTGCGCACGCGTGGGTGTGTGTGCGTGTGCGTATGTGAGTGTCTGTGTGTGCATGCGCATGTTTGTGTGCATGCGAGTGCGTGTGTACGTGTGTGTGTATGCGTGTGTGTGTGCGTGTGTGTGTGTGTGTGTATGTTTTTGTGTGTGGGTGTGTGCGCGCGTGTGCGTACGCATCTGTGTGTGTGTGTTCATGCTCGCACGCGTGCGCGCGCGCGTTTGTTTGTGTGTGTGTATGTCTAAGTGTGCGCGCACGTGTGTGTGTGTGTGCGCGTATGTGTGTGCGTGCAAGTCAGCGTGTGTGTGCGTGTGTGTGTGTGTGTGTGCACGTGTGTGTATGAGTCTGCGAGCGTGCATGTGCGTGCGTGTGTGTGCGAGTGCGTGCATGTGTGTGTGTTCGTGCCCGTACGCGTACATGGGCGCGCTTTTGTGTTTGTTTGTGTGTGCGCACGTGTGTGTATGTGCGCGCGCATGTGCTTATGGGTGTGTGTGCGTGTGTGTGTCTGTGTGTGTGCACATGCGCGTGTGCGTGTTTGTGTTTGTGTGCGCGCGCGTGCGTGAGCGTGTGCGTGTGTGTCTGTGTGAGAGAGAGAGAGTATGCGCACGTGTATGTGTGTGCTTGCGCGTGGTTGTGTATGTGCACGCGTGTGTGAATGTACGTGTGTGTGTGTGCGCCTGTGTGTGTGCGTGTGTGTGTGTGTGCGTGGGTTTGTGTGTGTAGGTATTTGTGTGCGTGTGTATGTGCACGTGTGTGTGTGTGGGGGGGGGGGGCGTGTGTTCGTACATGTGTGCGTAGGTGTGTGTGCGTGCTTGCGTGCGTTTGCGAGTGCTCGTACGCGCGCATCGACGTGCATGTGTGTTTGTGGTTGTGTGTTTGTGTGTGCGCACATGTGTGTGTGTGAGGGCACGCGCGCGCGCGTTTGAAGGTGTGTGTGCGTGTGCGTGTGTGTGTGCGCACATACGTGTGTGTGTGTGTGTGCGCGTGCATGCGTGCGTGCATCCATGCGCGCACACGTGTGAGTGTGCGTGTGTGTTTGTGTGTCTGTGCACGTGTGTATATGCGGGTGTGTGTGTGTGTATGTGTGTGTGCATGTGAGAGAGAGAGAGTGTGCGCACGCGTGTGTGTGTTTATGTGTGCGCACGTGTGTGTGTGTATGTGCCCGTATGCGTGTGTGTGTATGCGTGTGTGTGTGTATGCGCTTGTATGTGGGTATGTGTGCGCGAGCGCCGTGCGTTAGTGCATGAGTGTGTTATAGTGGGCGTTTGTGTGTGTACCCGCGCACGCGCACGCGCCTGTGTGTTTGGGTTTGTGCGCGCGCACGCGTGTATGTGTGTCTATGTGTATACGCGTGCGTGTTTTTTTGTGCGTGTCTGAGTATGCGCGCACGTGGGTGTGTGTGTGTTTGTGTCTGTGTGTGCATGCACACACGTGTGTGTGTGTTTGTCCGTGTCTGCGCAGGTGTGTGTGTGTGTGCGCGCGTGCACACGTGATTGTGTCCATGCTAGTGCGATTGTTCGTGTGTGTGTGTATCCGTGTGTGAGTGAGTGTGTGCGTGTGTGTGTGTGTGTGTGTGCGAGCATGTGCGCACTTGTGTGTGTGCGCACGCGTCTGTGTGTGTGTATGTGTATGCGTGTGTGTGTGTGTGCACACACAGACACAAATACACACACACGCACGTGCACGCATACTCAGACACGCACAAAAAAACACGCACGCGTATACACATAGACACACATACACGCGTGCGCGCGTGTTTATAAGTGTGTGCGCGCGTGTGTCTGTGTGCGCGCGCGCGCGTGTTTATAAGTGTGTGCGCGCGCGCGTGTGTGTCCACACATACGCTTGTGCATGTTTGTATGTGTCAGCGTGCATGCGTGCGTGCGTTCAAGCGCGTGCACGTGTGTGTGTGTGTCTGTTTGTGTGTGTGCGCACGTGTGTGTGTGTATGCGGGTGTGTGTGTGTGTGTGTGTGCGCGCACACACACGAGCTTGTGCGTGTGCGTGTGCGTGCGTTAGTGCATGTGCGTGTGTGTGTGTCTATATGTGAGTGCGTGTTTGTGTGTGTGCCCGCGCACGAGCGCATGCCCCTGTGTTTAAGTTTGTGCGCGCGCACGCGTGTGTGTGTCTCTGTGTGTGCGCGTGCGTGTTTTTGTGTGCGTGTCTCTGTATGCGCACACGCGTGTGTGTGTGTCTGTGTCTGTGGGTGCAAGCACACGCGTGTGTGTTTGTTTGTGTCTGCGAATGTGCGTGTGTGTGTGTGTGTGTGTTTGTGTGTGTGCGTGCACACGTGATTGTGTGTACGCGAGTGTGTGTGTCTGTGTCTGTGGGTGCAAGCACGCGCGTGTGTGTTTGTCTCTGTCTGCGAAGGTGTGTGTGTGTGTGTGTTTGTGTGTGTGTGTGCACACGTGATTGTGTGTACGCGAGTGCGATTGTACGTGCGTGTGTGTTCGTGTGTGAGTGCATGCGTGCGTGCGCGTGCGTATTTGTGTGTGCGCGAGCGTGTGCACACTTGTGTGTGTGCGCACGCGTCTGTGTATGTGCGTCTGTGTGTGGATGCGTGTGTGTGTATGTGCACGAGTGTGTGTGTGTGTGCGCGTGTGTGTGTATGTGTGTGCTAGCGGCGTGCGTTAGAGCATATGTGCATACGTATGTGTGTGTGTGCGCGCCCACGTGTGTGTGTGTTTGTGCGCGTGAACGTGCGCACGCGCGCGCTTGTGTGATTATGTGCGTGCACGCGCGCGCGTGTATTTGTGTCTGTGTCTGTGTGTGCGCGCGTGTGTTTATGTGTGTGTCTGTGTGTGCGCGCAAGCGTGTGTGTACGTGTGTGTTTCTGCGCGGGTGCGTTTGTGTGTCTGCACGCGCTTGCGTCCTTGCGTGTGTCCCTGCGTTTGTGTGTGTATGTGTGTGTGCATACACGTGTGTGTGTGTGCTTAGGTGTGTGCGTGTGTGTGTGTATGTGCGTGTGTGCATGCGCGCGTGCGAGTGTGCATGCGTGTGTGTATGTGTGTGCATGTGTATGTGCACGTGTGTGTGTGTGTGTGTGCGCGTGCGTGTGTTCGTACATGTGTGCGTAGGCGTGTGTGCGTGCTTGCGTGTGAGCATACGCGCGCACGGGCACCCTTGTGTGTTTGGGTGTGCGCACGTGTGTGTGGGCACGCGCGCGCGTGTGTGTAAGTGTGTGTGTGTGCGTGTGTGTGTGTGTGTATGTGCGTGCGCGTGTGCGTGTTAGTATGTGTGCGCGTGCATGCGTGTGTGCGTCTATACGCGCGCACGTGTGTGTGGGTGTGTGTTTGTGTGTGTGCGCACGTGTGTGTGTGTGTATGCCGGTGTTTGTGCGTGTATGCGTGTGAGAGAGAGAGTGTGCGCACGCGCGTGTGTGTGTGTGTGTGTGTGCACGCACGTGCGTGCGTGTGAGTGTGTGTGCGCGAGCACGTGTTTGTGTGTGCGCGCGTGCGTGTGTGTGTATGCGTGTGTGTGTGAGTGTGCGTGTGTGTGTATGTGGGTATGTGTGCGCGAGCGGCGTGCGTTAGTGCATGTGTGTGTGAGTGCGCGTTTGTGTGTATGCCCGCGCACGCGCGCGCGTCCTTTTGTTTGGGTTTGTGCGCGCGCACGTGTGTTTGTGTCTCTGTGTGTGTGCGTGCGTGTTTTTGTGTGTGTGCGTGTTTTTGTGTGCGTGTCTGTATATGCGCATATGCGTGTGTGTGTGTGTATGTCTGTGTCTGTGTGTGCACGCACGTGCGTGTGTGTTTGTTTGTGCCTGCGCAAGTGCGTCTGTGTGTATGTGCGCACGTGTGTGTTTGTGTGTGCGCGTGCACACGTGATTGTGTGCTCGCGAGCCGGATTGTGCGTGTGAGCGTGCGAGGGTGCGTGCGCGCGCGCGGGTGTGTTTGTGTGTTGGCGAGCGTGTGCGTACTTGTGTGTTTGTGTACACGCGTGTGTATGTGCGTGTGTGTGTGTGTATGTGTGCGCGTGTGTGTGTGTATGTGTGTGCACGTGTGTGTGTGTGTGTGTGTCTATTTGTATGTGTGTGGGAGCGGCGTGCGTTAGTGCATACGTTCGTGCGTGCGTCTGTGTGTGCGCGCCCACGTGTGTGTGTGTAGACGCGCACGCGCGCGCTTGTGTGATTGTGTGAGCGCACACGCGTGCGTGTGTGTGTCTGTTTGTGTGTGCGCGCGTGTGTTTTTGTGTGTATCTGTGTGTGCGTGTGTTTCTGCGAAGGTGCGTTTGTATGTGTGTGCATGTGTACGTGCCTGCATTTGTGGGTGCGTGTGCATGCGTGCGTGCGTGCGTTTGTGTGTGTGTGTGCACGCACGCGTGTGTTGTATTTGTGTGTTTAGGTGTTCGCGTGTGTGTGTGTGTGTGTGTGTGCGTACATGCGTGCGTGTGAGTGTGCATGTGTGTGTGTATGTGCATGCGCATGCTAGTGTTTAAGTGTGAGCGGACGCGGGAGCGCATTTGTGTGTGGGTGTGCGCGCACATATTTGTGTGTGTGCGTACTTAAGTGTGCGCACGCAAGTGTATGTGTGTGTGTGTGTGTGTGCATGTGTATGTGCACGTGCGTGTGATTGTGCGCGTGTGCGTGTGTTTGTGAGTGTGTGCGTGGGTGGGTGTGCATGCGTGCGTGCGTTTGTGTGTGTGTGAGTGTGTGTGTGTGTGTGTGTGTGTGTGTGCGCCCACGTGTGTGTGTTTGTGTGTGTGTGTGTGCGTGTGTGTGCGCGCACGTGTGTTTGTGAGTGTGTGTGCGTGTGTCTGTATGTGTGTGCACGTAGGCGTGTGTGTGTGTGTGCACATGCGCGTGTGCGTGTTTGTGTGTGTGCACGAGTGCATGCGTGCGTGCGTGAATGCGCGCGCGTGTGTATGTGTGTGTTTGTGTGTGTGCGCATGTTTGTGTGTGTGCGCATATTTGTTTGTGTGTGTGTGTGTATGCGGGTGTGTGAGAGAGAGAGAGAGAGTGTGCACACGCGTGTGCGTTTGCTTGCGCGCGCGTGTGTGTGTGTGTCCGTATGTGTAGGTGCACGCGCGTGTGTGTGGACGCGCGTGTGTGTTTGTGTGCTTGTGTATGCTTGTGTGTGTGTGTGTGCGCGTGTTTGTATGTGTGTGTGTGTGTGAGAGAGAGAGAGAGAGAGAGAGAGTGTGTGTGCACGTGCGTGTGTGTGTGTGTGTGTGCGCGTACGTGTGTGTCTGTGTTTGCATGCGCGTTTATGTTTGCGAGTGTGTGTGTGTGTCTGTGCGTTTGTGTATGCCTGTGTGTGTGTGTGTCTATGCGTGAGGGTGTGTGTGTGTGTGTGTGTATCCGCGCATGCGCGCGCGAGTTTTCGTGTGTGTGTGTGTGTGCGTCTGTGTGTGCGCGCACGTTTGTGTGTGTTTGTGTGTGTGTGTGTGCGAGAGAGAGAGAGAGAGAGAGAGTGAGCGCATGCGCGTGTGTTTGCTTGCGTGTGTGTATGTGTGTGCGTGCGTGTGTCTGTGTCTGTGTATGCACGCGCGTGTTTATGGGCACGCGAGTGCGTGTGTGCTTGTGTATGTGTGTGTGTGTGTGCGTGTGTGTGCGTGTGTGTGTGTGTGTGTGCGTGTGTGTTTGTGTGTGCGTGTGGGTGTGTGTGCACGCGCGTGTGTGTGTGTTTGCGTGTGTGTGTGTGCATGTGTGTGTGTGTGTGTGAGCGGCGTCCGTAAGTGCGTGCGTGTGTGCGTGTGTATATGTCTGCGCCCGAACACGCGTGTAGGTGTACATGCGCGCAAGCGCTCACGCGCGCGTGTGTGTGTATGTCTTTTAGTGCGCGCGTTTGTTTGTTTGTGTGTGTGTCTAAGTGCGGGAGCACATGCGTGTGTGTTTGTGTGTGTGTGTGTGTGTCTGCGAAGGTGTGTTTGTGTGTGTTTGCGTGCATGCGTGCATGCGTCCGTGTTTGTGTGTGTGTGTGTGTGCGTGTGTGCGGTCGTACGTGTGGTCGTGCGTGTGTGTGTGTGTGCATGCGTGCGTGCGTGCGTGCGGTTGTGCGTGTGCGTGTGTGATTGCAAGCGTTCGTGCGTGCGTGAGTGTGTGTATATGTGTGTGCGCACGCGTTTGTGTGTTTGTGCGCACGCGCCTGCTGGTGTGTGTGTGCATGTATGTGCGTGTGTGTGTGATTGTGTGCACGCGTGTGTGTGTGCGTGTTTGTGTGTGTGTGTGTGTGTGTGTGTGCACGCATGTTTGTGTGTGTGTGCAGGTATGCATGTGTGTGTAAGTGCTTGTGCACGCGCGCGTGTGTGTGTATGTGCGTGTGTGTGGGTTGGTGTGTTTGTGTGTGTGTGTGTTTGTGTGTGTGATAGAGTGTGCACACGCGTGTGTGTATGTGTGTGTGTGTGTGTCCATGTGTGTGTCTGTCTGTGTGTGCATGCGCGTGTGTATGCGTGTGTGTGTGTGCGTGTGGAAGTATGTGTGTGCATGTGTTCGCGTGTGCGTATGCGTGTGTGTGTGTGCACGTGTGTGTGTATGTGTGCGAGCGGCGTGCGTTAGTGCATGCATGCGTGCGTGTGTCTGTGCGTGCGTGCGCATGTGTTTGTGTGTGTGTGTCTAAGTGTGTGCGCACGCGTGTATGTGTGTGTGTGTGTGTGCGTATGTGTGTTCGTGCACGTCAGCGTGTGTGTGTGTGTGTGCACGTGTGTGTATGAGTGTGTGTGTGCGAGTGCATGCATGTGTGTGT
>CAWUDS030000984.1:262500-267500 GCA_963859935.3 Lathyrus sativus | reverse complement strand
GTGAATGTGCGTGTGTGTGTGTGTGTGCGTGCGTGTGTATGTGTGCCCGCACGCGCGCGTGTGTTTGTGTGTGTAGGTATTTGTGTGCGTGCGTATGTGCACGTGTGTGTGTGTGTGTGTGTGTGTGCGCGTGTGCTTGAGTTTGTACATGTGTGCGTAGGTGTGTGTGCGTGCTTGTGTGCGTTTGCGTGTGTGTGTGGTACGCCCAAACGGGCACGCATGTGTGTTTGTGTTTGTGTGTTTGTGTGGGAGCACGCGCGCGCGTGTGTGTAAGTGTGTGCGCGTGTGCGTGTGTGTTTGTGTGCACACATGCGCGTGTGCATGTTCATGTGTATGCATGTGCATGCGTGCGTGCGACCATGCGCGCGCACGTGTGTGTGCGTGTGTGTGCGCACGTGTGTGTGTATGCGGGTGTATGTGTGTGTGTGTGCGTGTGTGAGAGAGAGTGTGTGCACGTGTGTGTGCTTGCTTGTGTGTGTGTGTGTGTGTCTCCGTGTGTAAATGTGCACGCGCGTGAGTGTGTGCACCCGCGCGCGTGTGTATGTGCGTGTGTGTAATTGTGTGCGCACGAGCGCTCACATCTGTGTGCGTGTGAGAGAGAGAGAGAGAGTGTGGGTGTGTGCACGCGTGTGTGTGTGTGCGTGTGAGTGTGTGTGACCGTGTATGTGTGTGAGTGTAGGCGCGTTTGTGTATGTGTGTGTGTCTGTCTGTCTGTCTGTCTGTCTGAGAGTGTGTGTGAGTGCGTGTGCGTGTATGGATGTGTCTCCACGCACGCGCGCACTTGTGTATTAGTGTGTGTGTGTGCGTGTTTGTGCGTGCGCACGTGTTTGTGTGTCTGTGTGTATATGTTTGTGTGAGAGAGTGTGTGCACGCGTGCGTGAGCGTGTGTGTGTGCGTGTGTGTGTGTCTGTGTGTGCACGTGCGTGTTTGTGTGCACGCGAGTGCGTGTATGCGTGTGTGTGTGTGTGTGTGTCAGTGTGTGCATGTGCGTGTTTGTGTGTTTGAGTGTGTGTGCGTGCGTGCCTGCATGTTTGTGTTTGTGTGTGTGTATATGCGTGCGTGCGTGTGGTCGTGCGTGCGTGAGTTTGTGTGTGTGTGTGCACGCGTGTGTGTTTGCACGCATGTGCGTGCTTGTGTGCACGTGTTTGTGTTTGTGTGTGTATGTGTGTGCACGCGCGTTTGTATATACGAATGTGTGTGTCTGTGTTGTGTGTGGGCACACGCGCGCGCGTGTTTGTGTGTGTGTCTGTATGTGTGCGCGCACGTGAGTAAGTGTGTGTGTGCGCGCGGACGTGTTTGTGTGTCTCTGTGTGTGTGTTTGTGTGTGAGAGAGTGTGTGCATACGTGTGTCTGTGCGCGTGTGTATGTGTGCGTGTGTGTGTGCGTATGTGTGTGCACGTGCGTGTTTGTGTGCACGTGAGTGCGTGTATGCGTGTGTGTGTGCGTGTGCGTGTGTCCGTGTGTGTGTGTCTGTGTCTGTGTGTGCAGGTGCGTGTTTCTGTGCACACGAGTGCGTGTGTGTGTGTGTGCGTGCGTGTTTGTGTGTGCCCGCGTGTTCGCCCGTGTGCGTGTGTGTGTGCGTGTGTGTGCGTGTGTGTGTGAGCGGTGTGCGTTAGTGCATGAGTGCGTGCGTGCGTGTGTATGTGTGTGTGTGAGTGTCTTTGTGTGCGTGCACGTTTTTTTGTGTGTGTCTAAGAGTGGGTGCACGCGTGTGTATGTGTGTGTGTGTCTGCGCAGGTATGTTTGTGTGTGTTCGCGTGCATGCGTGCCTGCGTGTTTGTGTTTGTGTGTGTGCGTGCGTGTTTGTGTGCGTGCGTGCGTGTGGTCGTGCGTGCGTGAGTTTGTGTGTCTGTGTGTGCGCACGCGTGTGCGTGACTGCACGCGCGCACGTGCTTGTGTGCGCGTGTTTGTGTTTGTGTGTGTGTGTGCACGCACATTTGTGTATGCGTGTGTGTATGTGTGTGTGTCTGTGTGCACATGCGCGCGCGTTTGTGTGTGTGTCTGTATGTGTGCGGGCACGTGTGTAAGTGTGTGTGTGCGCGCGAACATGTTGATGTGTGTGTGTGTGTGATAGAGTACGCGCGCGTGTGTGTTTGTGTGCGCGTTTGTGCGCGCGCGTGTGTGTGTTTGCTTGCTTGCGTTTGTGTGTGTGCCCGTGTGTGTATATGCATGCGCGTGCGTGTGTATGTGCATGCGCGTGCGTGTGTATGTGCACGCGCGTGTGTGTTTGCGTGTGTGTGTTTGTGTGCATGCGTGCATGTGTGTGTGTGAGAGAGCGTATGCGCGCACGCGCGTGTGTGTGCGTGTGTGTAAGTGTGTGCACGCGCGTTTGTGTATGCGAGTGTGTGTGCGTGTGCGCGCGAGTTCGTGCGTGTCCGTGTGTGTGTATGTGCACGCACGCGCGTGTCCGTATGTGTGTGTGTCAGCGCACGCATGCGCGCGTGTTCGTGTGTGTGTGTGGGTGTGCTTGTGTGTGTGCGTGTAGGTGTGTTTGTGTGTGTTCACGTGCGTGCGCGCCTGCGTGTTTGTGTGTGTTCACGTGCGTGCGCGCCTGCGTGTTTGTGTGTGTGTGTGCGTGTGTGCGTGAATGTGTGTGTATGTGTGGGCGCGTGCATCTGGGTGTGCGTGTGGGCGGTCGTGTGTGCGTTAGCGCACGCGCGCGCGCGTGTGTGTATGTGCGTGTGCTTGCACGGGCGTGTGTGTTTGCATGCACGCATGTGCTTGTGTGCGCATGTTTGTGTGTTTGTGTGCGTGTGTGCGTGTGTGTGCGTGTTTATGTGTGTGTGTGTGTGTGTGTGTGTGTGTGTGTGTGTGTGTGTGCGTGTGTACGTGTATGTGCGTGCACGCGTGTTTGTGTGTGTGCGTGCGCGCGTATGCATGTGTGTGTAAGTGCGTGCGCACGCGTGTGTGCCTGTGTGTCTGTGTGTGCGCTTGTGGGTTTGTGTGTTTGTGTGTGCGTGTGTGTTTGAGTGTGTGTGTGTCTCTCTATGTGCATGCGAGTCCGTGTGTATGCGTGTGTGTGTGCGTGTGTGTGTCTCTGCGTGTGCACGTGCGTGTTTGTGTGCGTGTGTGTGTGTGTGTGCTTGCCTGTATGTGTGTGTGCGTGCGTGTGTGCGTGTGCGCGCGTGTGCACACGTGTGTGCGTATGCGTCTGTGTGTGTGTGAGTGTGTGCGTGTGTTTGTTTGTGTGTGTGTGTGTGTGAGCGAGGTGCGTTAGTGCATGCGTGCGTGTGTGTGTGTGTGTGTGCGTGTCTTTGTGTGCACGCGCGTTTGTTTGTTTGTGTGTGTGTGTGTCTAAGTGTGGGCGCATGCGTGTGTGTATGTGTGTGTGTCTGCACAGGTCAGTTTGTGTGTGTGTGTGTGTGTATCTGCGCAGGCGTGTGTGTGTGAGTGCGTGCGTGTGTGTGTATGTGTCCGCACGTGTTTGTGTGCATGCGAGTTCATGTGTGTGCGTGTGTGGGTATGTGCGCGCATGTGTGTGTGTGTGCATGTGTGTGTGTGTGTGTGTGTCCGCATGTGCACATGTGTGTGCGTGCGTGTGTTTGTGTGTGTACATATTTGTGTGCGTGCGCACGAGTGTGTGTGTGTGTGTGTGAATGTGTATGTGCACATTTGTGTGTGTGTGTGCGCGCGTGCGTGTGTGCATACATGTGTGTGTGGGTGGGTGTGTGCGTGCGTGCGTTTGTGTGCGAGCGTGCGCGTACGCTCACACGGGCGTGTGTGTGTGTGTTTGTGTTTGTGAGTTTGTGTGTGAGCACGTGCGTATGTGTGTGGGCACGCACGCGCGTGTGTGTGTGTGCACACATGGGCGTGTGTGTGTTTGTGTGTGTCTGCGCGTGCATGCGTGCTTGCGTCCGTGCGCGCACGCGTTTGTGTGCGTGTGTGTTTGTGTGTGTGCGCACGTGTGTGTGCGTTCGGGTGTGTGTGTGTGTGTGTGAGAGAGAGAGAGAGAGTGTGTGCACACGCGTGTGTGTTTGCTTGTGCGTGTGTGCGTGTGTCCGTGTGTGTATGTGCATGCGCGTGTGCGTATGCACCCGTGTGCGTGCGTGTGTGTGTGTGTATTTGTTTGCGCGCGCGAGCATGTGTGTGTCTGAGAGAGAGAGAGAGAGAGAGATAGAAAGAGTGTGTGTACGCGTGTGTGTTTGTGTGTGGGTGGGTGTGGGTGGGTGTGTGCGCGCACGCACGTGTGTGTTGCACGGGCGTGCTTGTGTGCGCGTGTTTCTGTGTGTGTGTGTGTGTGCACGGGCGTTTGTGTATGCCTGTGTGTGTGTGAGTCTGTGTGTGTACACACGCGCGCGCGTGTTTGTGTGTGTATCTGTAAGTGTGCGCGCACATGTGTGTGTGCGTGTGCACGCGCGCACGTGTTGATGTGTGTGTGTGTGTGTGATAGAGTGCGCGCACGTGTATGTGTTTGTGTGTGTGTGTGTCTGTGTATGCACGCGTGTATTTGTGTGCGTGTGAGTGCTTGTGTACTTGTCTGTGTATGCGTGTGTGTGTGTGCGTGTGTGTATGTGCACGCGTGTGCGTACGCGTGTGTGTGGGTTGTGTGTGTGTGTGTGCACGAGCGCGCGCGTGTGTGTTTGTGTCTTTGTGTGCAAGCGCATTTGTTTGTGTGTGTGTGTGTATGTCTAAGTGTAAGAGCATGCGCACGAGTGTGTGTTTGTGTGTCTGTGCAGGTGTGTTTGTGTGTGTTCACGTGCGTGCGCGCCTGCGTGTTTGTGTGTGTGTGCGTGTGTGCGTGAATGTGTGTGTATGTGTGGGCGCGTGCATCTGGGCGTGCGTGTGGGCGGTCATGTGTGCGTGAGCGCACGCGCGCATGTGTGTGTGTGTGCGTGTGCTTGCACGGGCGTGTGTGTTTGCATGCACGCACGTGCTTGTGTGCACATGTTTGTGTGCGTGTGTGCGTGTGTGTACACACGTGTGTGTGCGTGTTTGTGTGTGTGTGTGTGTGCGTGTGTACGTGTATGTGCGTGCATGCGTGTTTGTGTGCGTGCGCGCGC
>CAWUDS030000984.1:247500-257500 GCA_963859935.3 Lathyrus sativus | reverse complement strand
TTTGTGTGCATGCGAGTGCGTGTGTTTGCGTGCGTGTGTGTGTAATTGTGTTTGTGTGTGTACATATTTGTATGCACGCACACGAGTGTTTGTGCGTGTGCGTGCGTGTGTATATGCAAGTGTGTGCGTGTGTGCGCGTGGGTGTGTTCATATATGTGTGTGTGGGTGTGTGTCTAAGTGTGGTCGCACGCGTGTGTGTGTGTCTGCGTAGGCGTGTTTGTGTGTGTGCGTGCGTGTGTGTATGTGTGTCTGCACGTGTTTGTGTGCAAGCGAGTGCATATGTGTGCGTGTGTGTGTGTGTGTGCGGGTGTGTGTGTGTGTGTGTGTGCGCGTGTGTGTGTGTCAGCCCACGCACGTGTGTGTGCGCGCGTGTGTTTGTGTGTGTATGTATATGTGTGCGTGCACACGAGTGTGTGTGTGTGTGCGTGTCTATGTGCACATTTGTGAGTGGGTGTGCGCGGGTGCGTGTGTGCGTACATGTGTGTGTGGGTGTGTGTGTGCGCGTGGGTGTGTCTCTGTGTGTGCAAGTGCGTGTTTGTGTGCACGCGAGTGCGCGTGTGTGTGCGTGCGTGCGTGTGCGTGTGTGTGTGTGTGCGTGTATGTGTGTGTGTGTGCGTTTGTGTGTCTGTTTGTATGTGTGTATGCATGTGTGTGTGTATGTGTGCGTGTTTGTGTGTGTGTGCGAGCAGGGTGAGTTAATGCATGCGTGCGTGCGTGCGTGTGTGTGTGCGTGTCTTTGTGTGCGCGCACGTTTGTTTGTTTGTGTGTCTAAGTGTGGGCGCACGTGTGTGTGTGTGTGTGTCTGCGCGCATGTGTTTGTGTGTGTCGTGTGTGTGCGTGCGTGTGTGTGTGAGTGTGTTTGTGTGTGTACGAATTTGTATGCGCGCACACGAGTGTTTGTGTGTCTGTGTGCGTGTGTATATGCAAGTGTGTGTGTGTGTGTGCGCGCGCGTGGGTGTGTTCATATATGTGTGCGTGGGTGTGTGTCTAAGTGTGGTCGCACGCGTGTGTGTGTCTGCGCAGGCGTGATTGTGTGTGTGTGTGTGTGTGTGTATGTGTTCGCACGTGTTTGTGTGCAAGCGAGTGCATGAGTGTGTTCGCGTGTGTGTGTGTGTGTTCGCACGCGCACGTGTGTGTGCGCGCGTGTGTTTGTGTGTGTATGTATTTGTGTGCGTGCACACGAGTGCGTGTGTGTGTGTGTCCATGTGCACATTTGTGCGTGTGTGTGCGCGTGTGCACATTTGTCCGCTCGCACACACACACAAACACGCGCGTGCGCACACTCTCTCACACACACAAACAAACACACACACACAAAGACATACACAGATGCGCTTACACACACGTACACACACACACACACACACATGAACAGGCGTACGCGCGTGCACGAACACACACACACACACAGACAACAACACACGCGCGCGCGTGCGCGCACATACACACTCACGCACACGCACGCACACGCACGCACAGACACACACACGCACACACACTTACATACACAATTGCGTGTGCACACTCACTCACACACACACACACACACACACACACACTCACACGCACGCACGCGTGCACACACTCTCTCTCTCTCTCTCACACACACACACACATGCGCGCGCGCACGCAAATTCCCAAACGCACACACACACGCGCGCGCATGCACATACACACACGGACACGCACACACACACACACACGCAAACAAACACACACGTGTGCGCACACTTTCTTTATCTCTCTCACACACACACACCCACATACAGACACACACACGCACATAAACGCACGCGCGCATGGACGCTCGGACGCATGCACGCGCGCACACACAGACACGAACACGCGCATGTGTGCGCACAAACACGCGCGCGCGCACACACAAGCACACAAACACAAACACACACGCGTGCCCGTGCGCGCGTACGTGTAGGCTCACACACTCACGCACACATGTATGCACACACGCGTGCGTGTGAGCGAGCGGCGTGCGTGCGTGCGTGTGTGTGTATGTACGTGTCTTTGTGTGCGCGCGCGTTTGTTTGTGTGTGTATGTTTCTAAGTGTAGGCGCACGCGCGCATGTGTGTGTGTGTGTGTGCGTGTGTGTGTGCGTTCGCGTGCGTGCGTGTTTGTGTATGTGTATGTGTGTGTGCGCGTGCGTGTGTGTGGTCGTGCGTGCGTGAGTGTGTGTGTCTGTGTGTGTGCGTGCGTGCGTGTATATGTGTGTATATGTGTGTGTGTGTGTGTGTGTGTGCACACGTGCGTGTTTGTATGTGTGTGTGTGTGTGTGTGCGTGCGCGTGCGTGCGTGTGGTCTTGCGTGCGTGAGTGTGTGTGTGTGTGTGTGTGTGTGTGCACGCGTGTGTGCGTTTGCGTGCACATGCATGCTTGTGTGCGCGTGTTTGTGTGTGTATGCCTGTGTGTGTGTGTGTGTGTGTCTGCATGCGCACGTGTGTGTGTGCGCGTGTATTTGTGTGTGTATGTATTTGTGTGCATGCACACGAGTGTGTGTGTGTGCACACGTGTGTGTGTGTGTGTGTCTGTATGCAGGCGTGTGTGTGTGTGTGTGTTTTTGTGTGTGCGCGTGTGTGTGTGTGTGTCTATGCGTGTGTATGTGTATGTGCGTGCACGTGTGTTTGTGCGTGTGTGTGTGTGCGTGTATGCATGTGTGCGTAAGTGCTTGCGCACCCGTGTGTGCATGTGTGTGTGGGCGCGCACGTGAAACCGTGTGTTTGTGTGTGTGCGTGTGTGTTTGTGTGTGTCTGTGTGTCTGTGTGTACACGCGAGTGCATGTGCGTGTGTGCGTGTAACACCCCCCTTATTCCTACCCCAAAATAATTCAATTAATCATTTAGGCATAAGTCAAAATTTTATCAGAGTACATGTAAGTCATAGCACAAAAGGGGGTATGTCACATTATCATGAAAATTCCAATGCAATACAACACCTGCTCTACAGATATGCAACAACGGGTCAACACCCACAAGAAAATATTTAGAACAAGGCGGAAACATCTAAATATTCCATATTTCCAAGACATGTATTCACATATACAATTGTCATCCAACATGTTAACAAAACATAACATCAGCAGATACATACACAGATGTATCACAAAAGAATCAAAATAACTCCTATCTACCCGGTGCTACATATCAGAGCCGACCGATCAAAAAGAATGAAGTCACGCTTCACAAAAATGTCTCCAGCCATCTAATCTGCAATGCCTCATAGAGCATTATCAAACAGCAGAAGGGTGAGAAACAATATCATAATAAATAATGCATAAAGACATATATAAATATCTCATATCAACAATTATGCATTCTACGCATTCTCACCACAACTCACCTTGTACAATATAATATATCTATATACAACTATATATCACCAAGCATACTCAATATGCATCATCAATGTTTATATCTTTTCATAAACATGCAACCACATATATATATATCTATATATATATATATATATATATCTATATATATATATATATATATATATATCCTCCAGTATCTACATTATGCCAAAACATACATTTCACGTTAATTCAATAAACATACACAACATGTTTATTTCACTATACATCATATACAGATGACAAATGCAAATCATAGAGGACAACTCGCTACTCTATGTAAATGCAACACAACATCGATCTAGTCGATCGTCAGATCCTCCTAAGGATCAATCTATTCTCACCCCTCATGGGTATTCTATCACTTGTCAGATTCTCCTAGGAATCACAACACTCATCAGACTCTCCTAGGAATCACACCATTCATCAGATTCTCCGAGGAATCACGCCACTCGTCAGATTCTCCGAGGAATCACACTGTTCATCAGATTCTCCAAGGAATCAGGTTAATCAGCAGACTCTCCAAGGAATCACATATCTCGTCAGATTCTCCGAGGAATCAATTCATTCAGCAGATTCTCCGAGGAATCACACCATCCATCAGATTCTCCGAGGAATCAGGTCATACAGCAGACTCTCCAAGGAATCACACCTCTCATCAGTCTCTCCTAAGAGTCATGTCTCTCCTCAGGCTCTCCTAAGAGTCCTATCACTCATCAGATTCTCCTAGGAATCAACAACACAAGAATGTATTCTATACAATTCTTGAAATGCACACACATACACATAATATGTTCATGCATCTTCACCTCATTCAATTTCATACAATCATCATACATCGCAATGTATATTACACGACACATTAGTCATTCACCTCATTATCATGCATTTTAAATCAATTTAAACAATGCACATATTTGCCCAAACGGCCACAATTCACAATCGAGGATTTACGCACGAAGGCTACCCACAGCACATGTTATCACAATAGATCACATACTTATTCATATCATAGAGGTATTAACCTATGTGAATCAACCAAACGATCACCACATGAGCAACACAGCACAAGAAAAATACTGTCACGTTCGCCTTTATTCGCCTGGCGAACCCCCGCAGCGAACCTTCGCTAGGCTTCGCCTGGCGAACTCGCCAGCGAGTCCAAGTCAGTAGCTACTGACTTCGTTCGCCACCATTCGCCAGCACCTTCGCTGGGCGAACCTTCGCTATCCCCCTTCGCCTGGCGAACTCACCAGCGAAGTCCACTGGGACTTAAACATAATTACTCGCCAGCATTCGCTGGGCTTCGCCTGGCGAAGCTTCGCCTTCGCTCGCCTGGCGAGAGCCAGCGAACCTGCGCAGAACAGCATTCTGTTCTGTCTCTCCTTCACCAATCCATCATCAACCATCTCTTAAACATCTAAATCAGTACAAATAGCATCAATACATGTTATCCGACTATTCTATGGCGTTATTACTCAGTTTCAACCGATTAAACCCTCAATCTACCGATTATTCCAACTTTTGCCCTAGAAATGGATAGTGTAGAAAAACTACCAACAAGCCCCAAACTAATACATATATGATGCTATACATTATTAAGATGATAAAACTTCTCACCCTTACCTGATTAATCGCAAGCTTTGATCGATTCTTGATGATTCTAGGTTTTCCTCTTTCTCTTCTCTTTCTCTTCCTCTTCTTTCTTTCTCCTTTCTTTCTCTTCTTTCTTACTATCCTTTCTTTCCCTTCTATTTCCTCTTTAATATCTTTTCCATTATTTTTCCAAAACATCTATTAATTCAATATCTCACAAATATCTCACTTAATATTAAATAGGAAATGTCCAAAATACCCTTCCAAACTATTTCCTCCGAAACCTCCCAATACCGGTTAAAAATATGATAATATGTAAATATAACATATTTCCACACAAATTCTACATCCAAATATTATTCACCCAATTTAATTAAATTGGGGCCCAATAAAAGTGAAAATCGAAATCGGGGCGTTACAACTCTCCCCCACTTTAGAAATTTTCGTCCTCGAAAATATCACTTGATTCAAAACACACCGGACACGATTTCTGCGTCCTTTCCTGAATTCCCAAGTTACACACAATCGTCCACATGCATACTTCCTTATCACAATCACAGCCATGCCACGTGGCTCATAAAAGACTGTCACCCTCATCAACTCCCATTGGAGATTACGGGTACACCACTCGTACTTCACCAGGAACAATATCTAGGTTATTCTACCCCGGTGATTCTTTCCACTAGGAACGACACATAGCCATTCTACCCTAGCGAATACAACCATGATACTTATACCTCATCAGGAATAACATACTAGTCATTCTACCCCAATGAGCTCAAATCTCAAACACGTACGTTGTCCAACGTCACCATCTTAAAGTCTTCACTCTCAATTACCATCGCATCAACGGAAAATCAAAACCAAACACTAAGCGTACTCAAAAGAAACAAACAAATGAGTCGCTCCGATATCAAACATAACAACTAAAGGTGCAACATAATTAAAGCACATACCTCAAATCAAACGATCCGCATTGGTAGTGTCTGACCCTGCCAATGCAAACACTTTCCCACTTACTGAAGCTTGCTTCGGTTTAGGACACTTCGCACTGATGTGACCCACGTCTCCACAATTGTAGCACTTCACTGCACCCATTCTACAATCCTTAACATCATGTCCAAGAACTCCACAATTAGAGCATTTGATCTTGGGCTTTCCACACATAAAAGACTTATGACCCATCTCGCCACACTTGTAGCATTTAATGGATCCAGAACTCCCTCCTCCAGATCCCTTAACAAAGTTTCCCTTATGCTTGCCCTTATCAGCTGGCGTCTCATAAGGTTCACTCCTTACTTGTCGCTTTTCTTTCTCCTTCTTCAAACTCTTGTAGTGAGTAGAACGAGCTTTGCGATCTTCTTCAAAAATTCGACAACATTCGGTCAAGTCCGAAAATCTCCTTGTCCTCTGATAGCCCACCGCTTGCTTGATCTCGGGACGCAAGCCGTTCTCATACTTAACACACTTAGAAAATTCTGCCGTCACCGCATCATAGTGAGGATGAAATTTTACTAACTCCATAAACTTAGCCGTGTAATCCACCACAGACATATTGCCTTGTTTCAACTTAAGAAATTCCATTTCCTTCCTTCCTTTCACACTCTCAGGATAATACTTCCTCAAGAATTCAGCACGAAATAAATCCCAAGTTATTTCCTCGTCATCTACTTCAAGCACTTGCCTCATGCCGATCCACCAGTCATCGGCTTCTTCCCGCAACATGTGAGATCCAAGCCTCACCTTATTGCCCTCAGCACAGTTCATAACTCTGAAGATCCTCTCGATCTCTTTCAACCAATTTTGGGCACCGTCCGGATTAAACCTTCCTTTGAACACCGGTGGCTTATTCTTTTTAAACTCATCATTTGCGTTCACATTCGGCGCACCCTGCACCGCTCTAGCCATCGCCTCCAATGCCGCAGCCATAGCACTGTCATTACGACCTGCCATAATCTTCTTATTCGCAAAAACAGCAACAAGGTTAAACAACCGCTCAACCAACAAAACAATAAGACAAACACAACTGACTCAACACTGGCTCTGATACCACTTGTAACACCCCCCTTATTCCTACCCCAAAATAATTCAATTAATCATTTAGGCATAAGTCAAAATTTTATCAGAGTACATGTAAGTCATAGCACAAAAGGGGGTATGTCACATTATCATGAAAATTCCAATGCAATACAACACCTGCTCTACAGATATGCAACAACGGGTCAACACCCACAAGAAAATATTTAGAACAAGGCGGAAACATCTAAATATTCCATATTTCCAAGACATGTATTCACATATACAATTGTCATCCAACATGTTAACAAAACATAACATCAGCAGATACATACACAGATGTATCACAAAAGAATCAAAATAACTCCTATCTACCCGGTGCTACATATCAGAGCCGACCGATCAAAAAGAATGAAGTCACGCTTCACAAAAATGTCTCCAGCCATCTAATCTGCAATGCCTCATAGAGCATTATCAAACAGCAGAAGGGTGAGAAACAATATCATAATAAATAATGCATAAAGACATATATAAATATCTCATATCAACAATTATGCATTCTACGCATTCTCACCACAACTCACCTTGTACAATATAATATATCTATATACAACTATATATCACCAAGCATACTCAATATGCATCATCAATGTTTATATCTTTTCATAAACATGCAACCACATATATATATATCTATATATATATATATATATATATCTATATATATATATATATATATATATATCCTCCAGTATCTACATTATGCCAAAACATACATTTCACGTTAATTCAATAAACATACACAACATGTTTATTTCACTATACATCATATACAGATGACAAATGCAAATCATAGAGGACAACTCGCTACTCTATGTAAATGCAACACAACATCGATCTAGTCGATCGTCAGATCCTCCTAAGGATCAATCTATTCTCACCCCTCATGGGTATTCTATCACTTGTCAGATTCTCCTAGGAATCACAACACTCATCAGACTCTCCTAGGAATCACACCATTCATCAGATTCTCCGAGGAATCACGCCACTCGTCAGATTCTCCGAGGAATCACACTGTTCATCAGATTCTCCAAGGAATCAGGTTAATCAGCAGACTCTCCAAGGAATCACATATCTCGTCAGATTCTCCGAGGAATCAATTCATTCAGCAGATTCTCCGAGGAATCACACCATCCATCAGATTCTCCGAGGAATCAGGTCATACAGCAGACTCTCCAAGGAATCACACCTCTCATCAGTCTCTCCTAAGAGTCATGTCTCTCCTCAGGCTCTCCTAAGAGTCCTATCACTCATCAGATTCTCCTAGGAATCAACAACACAAGAATGTATTCTATACAATTCTTGAAATGCACACACATACACATAATATGTTCATGCATCTTCACCTCATTCAATTTCATACAATCATCATACATCGCAATGTATATTACACGACACATTAGTCATTCACCTCATTATCATGCATTTTAAATCAATTTAAACAATGCACATATTTGCCCAAACGGCCACAATTCACAATCGAGGATTTACGCACGAAGGCTACCCACAGCACATGTTATCACAATAGATCACATACTTATTCATATCATAGAGGTATTAACCTATGTGAATCAACCAAACGATCACCACATGAGCAACACAGCACAAGAAAAATACTGTCACGTTCGCCTTTATTCGCCTGGCGAACCCCCGCAGCGAACCTTCGCTAGGCTTCGCCTGGCGAACTCGCCAGCGAGTCCAAGTCAGTAGCTACTGACTTCGTTCGCCACCATTCGCCAGCACCTTCGCTGGGCGAACCTTCGCTATCCCCCTTCGCCTGGCGAACTCACCAGCGAAGTCCACTGGGACTTAAACATAATTACTCGCCAGCATTCGCTGGGCTTCGCCTGGCGAAGCTTCGCCTTCGCTCGCCTGGCGAGAGCCAGCGAACCTGCGCAGAACAGCATTCTGTTCTGTCTCTCCTTCACCAATCCATCATCAACCATCTCTTAAACATCTAAATCAGTACAAATAGCATCAATACATGTTATCCGACTATTCTATGGCGTTATTACTCAGTTTCTACCGATTAAACCCTCAATCTACCGATTATTCCAACTTTTGCCCTAGAAATGGATAGTGTAGAAAAACTACCAACAAGCCCCAAACTAATACATATATGATGCTATACATTATTAAGATGATAAAACTTCTCACCCTTACCTGATTAATCGCAAGCTTTGATCGATTCTTGATGATTCTAGGTTTTCCTCTTTCTCTTCTCTTTCTCTTCCTCTTCTTTCTTTCTCCTTTCTTTCTCTTCTTTCTTACTATCCTTTCTTTCCCTTCTATTTCCTCTTTAATATCTTTTCCATTATTTTTCCAAAACATCTATTAATTCAATATCTCACAAATATCTCACTTAATATTAAATAGGAAATGTCCAAAATACCCTTCCAAACTATTTCCTCCGAAACCTCCCAATACCGGTTAAAAATATGATAATATGTAAATATAACATATTTCCACACAAATTCTACATCCAAATATTATTCACCCAATTTAATTAAATTGGGGCCCAATAAAAGTGAAAATCGAAATCGGGGCGTTACAGTGCGCGCGCATGTGTTTCTCTGTGTGTGCACGTGTGTGTTTGTGTGCATGCGAGTGCGTGCGCGCGTGTGTGTATGTGTGCGTGTGGGTGTGCGTGTGTGCGTGTGTGTGTGTGTGCGCGCGCGTGTGGGTTCGTTTGTTTGTGTGTGTGTGTGTGTGCATGTGTGTTTGTGTGTCTGTAAGTGTGTCTCTTTGTGTACACGCGAGTGCGTGTGTGTGTGTGTGTGTGTGTGTGTGTGTGTGTGTGTGTCTCTGTGTGTGCACGTGCGTGTTTCTGTGCATGCGAGTGCGTGTGTGTGTGTGCGCGTGTGTGCGTGCGCGCGTGTGTGCGCACGTGTGTCTGTATGTGCGTGTGTGTGTGTGTATCTGTGTGTGTGTGCGTGTGTGTGTGTGCGCGTTTATGTGTGTGTG
>CAWUDS030000984.1:227500-235000 GCA_963859935.3 Lathyrus sativus | reverse complement strand
TGTGTGTTTGCGCACAAGCGCGTGGTTGGGTGCGCGTGTTTGTGTGTATGTGTGCCTGTGTGGGTGTGTGCACACGCGTTTGTGTATACGTGTGTGTGTTTGTGTGTGTGTGTATGTGTGTCCACGCGCGCGCGTGTTGGTTTGTGTTTCTGTACGTGTGTGCGCGCACGTGTGGATGTCTGTGTTTGTGTGTGTATGTGTGTGTGTGTGATAGAGTGTGCGCACGTGTGTGTGTGTGTATGTGCGTCTGTGTGTGCGCGCACGTGATTGTGTGCACACGAATGCGTGTGTACGTGCATGCGTGTGTCTGTGTGTGTGTGTGTGTGTGTGTGCGTGTGTTTGTGTATGTGCCTGCGTGTTCGTACGTGTGTGTGTGTTATGTATGTGTGTGAGTGCACGCGCGTGTGTGTGTGCGTGTGGATGTGTATGTGCATGCACGTGTGTTTGTGCGTGTGTGTGTGTGTGCGCGTGCATGCGTGCGAGGATCCATGCGCGCGCGCGTTTGTGTGCGTGTGTGTTTGTGTGTGTGCGCACGTATGTGTGCGTGTATGTATGCGGGTGTATGTATGTGTGTGTGTGTGTGTGAGAAAGTGTGTGCACGCGTGTGTGTTTGCTTGCGTGTGTGTTTGCGCATGTCCGTGTGTGTAGGTGCACGCGCGTGTGTGTGTATCCATGCGCATGTGTGTGTGCGTGTGTGTGTGTGTGTTTGTGCGCGCGCGCGTGTGTGTTTTTGTGCGCGCGCACTCATATCTGTGTGTGTGTGTTAGAGAGAGAGAGAGAGAGAGTGTGTGTGTGTGTGTGTGAGTGTGCACGCGCGGGCGAGTGTGTGTGTGTGTGAGTGTGCACGCGCTTTCGTGTATGCGAGTGTGTGTGTGTGTGTGTGTGTGCATGTGTGCGTGTATGTGCGCGCATGCGCGTGTGTGTGTGTGTTCGCGCACGCGCTCACGCGTGTTTGTGTGTGTGTGTGTGTGTGCATGTGTGTAAGAGCATGTGTGTGTGTTTGTGTGTGTGTAAGAGAGCGTGTGCACGCGCGTATGTGTGTGTGTGTGTGTCTGTGTGTGCACGTGCGTGTACGTGGGGACGTGAGTGCGTGCGTGTGTGTGTCTCTGTGTGTGCACGTGCGTGATTGTGTGTGTGCGACCATGCGTGCATGTGTGTGCACGCGCGCGTGTTCGTGCTTGTGTGCATGTGTGCACGCGTGTGTGTGCGTGTGATTGCGCGCGTGTGTGTACATGCATGCGTACGTGTGTGTGCGTGCACGTGCGCATGTGTGTGTGAGTGTGAGCGTGCGGCGTGCACGTGCGTGTGCGCGTGTGTGTGTATGCGTACGTGCCTGTTGTGTGTGTGTGTGTACATGCGTGTGTGTGTGTGCCTGTGTGCGTGTGTGTGTGTGCGCGCATGTGCGTGTTTGCACGCGCGCCCTCGTGTGTGTGTGTGTGTGTATGTGGGCGTGTGCACGAGCGCGCGCGCGTGTGTCTGTGTGTGCACGCACGTGTGTGCGTGTGCGCTTAAGTGTGTACGTGTGTTTGTGCACGTGCGCCCGTGTGTGCGTTAGTGTGCGTGTGTGTGTGCGTGCGTGTGTGTGCGTGTGTGTGCATGCGTGCGTGTGTGTGTGTGTGTGTGTATGTGCGTGTGTGCGCGAGTGTGTGTGTTTGTGTGTGCGCACGTTTGTTTGTCTGTGTGTCTAAGTGTAGGCGCACGCGTGTGTTTGTGTGCGCGTGTCTGCGCAGCTATGTTTGTGTGCGTTCGAGTGCGTGCATGCGTGCGTGCGTGTTTATGTGTGTGTGTGTGTGCGTGTGTATGTGGGTGTGCGCGTGCGTGCGTGTCGTCGTGCATGCATGAGTGTGTGTGTGTGTGTGTTTGTGCACAAGCGCGTGGTTGGGTGCGCGTGTTTGTGTGTGTGTGTGCCTGTGTGCGTGTGTGCACGCGCGTTTGTGTATATGTGTGTGTGTGTGTGTATTTGTCCACGTGCGCGCGTGTTGGTTTGTGTGTCTGTATGTGTGCGCGCACACGTGTGGGTGTGGGTGTGTGTGTTTGTGTGTGTGTGTGTGTGATAGAGTGTGCGCACGTGTGTATGTGTGTGCGTATGTGTGTCTGTGTGTGTGTGTGCGTATGTGTGTCTGTGTGTGCACGCACGTGATTGTGTGCACACGAGTGCGTGTGTACGTGCATGTGTATGCGTTTATGTGTGTGTGTGTGCGCGCGTGTGTGCGTGCGTGTGTGCGTGTGTTTATGTATGTGCCTGTGTGTTCATAGGTGTGTGTGTGTGTGCCCTGTGTGTGTGTGTGCACACGTGTGTGTGTGTGTGTGCGTGTGCACGCGCGTGTGTGTGTGTATGTGTATGTGCGTGCACGTGTGTTTGTGTGTGTGCGCGTGTATGCATGTGTGTCTAAGTGTGTGCCCAAGCGTGTGGGCATGTGTGTGTGTCTGTGCGCGCGTGTGGGTTCGTTTGTTTGTGTGGGTGTGCGTCTGTGTTTGTGTGTGTGTGTCTTTGTGTGTGCATGCAAGTGCGTGTGTGCGTCTGTGTGTGTGCGTGTGTGTGTGTCTCTGTGTGTGCACATGCGCGTTTGTGTGCACGCGAGGGCGTGTGTGTGTGTGTGTGCGTTTGTATGTGTGTATGCATGTGTGTGAGTGTGTGTGTGTGTGTGTGTGCGTTTGTGTGTGTCTGTGCGAGCGGGGTGCGTTAAAGCATGCGTGCGTGCGTGCGTGTGTGTGTGTGCGTGTCTTTGTGTGCGGACACGTTTGTTTGTGTGTGTGTCTAAGTGTGGGCGCACGCGCGTGTTTGTGTATGTCTGCGCAGCTGTGTTTGTGTGTATGCGTGTGTATGTGTCCGCACGTGTTTGTGTGCATGTGAGTATGTGTGTTTGCATGCGTGTGTGTGCGTGTGTTTGTGTGGGTACGTATTTGTGTGCGTGAACACAAGTGTGTGTTTGTGTGTGTGTGTGTGTGCGTGCGTGTGTTTGTGCACGTGTGTGTGTGTGCGTGAGGGCGCGAGTGCGTGTGTGCGTATATGTGTGTGTGGGTGTGTGTCTAAGTGTGGGCGCACGCGTGTGTGTGAGTGTCTGCGCAGGCGTGTGTGTGTGAGTGCGTGCGTGTGTGTGTGTATGTGTCTGCACGTGTTTGTGTGCATGCGAGTGCATGTGTGTGCGTGTGTGTGTGCGTGTGTGCGTGTGTGCGTGTGTGTCCGCACAAGCACGTGTGTGTGCGTGTGTGTGTGTGTTTGTGTGTGTACGTATTTGTGTGCGTGCGCGTGCGTGTCAATATGCACATCTGTGTGGGCGTGTGCGTGCATGCGTATGTGCGTACATGTGTGTGTGTGTGTGTGTGTGCGCGCGTGCGTTTGTATATGAGCGTGCGCGTACGCGTGCGTTTGTATATGAGCGTGCGCGTGCGCGTGTGTGTGTGTGTGTGTGCATGTGTGTGTGTGTGTGTATGCGCGTGTGTGCGCACGTGTGTGTGTGTATGTGTGTGTGTGTGTGCGTGTGTGTGTGTATGCATGTGTGTGGGTGTGTGGGTGTGTGTGCGTGCGTTTGTGTGTGTGTGTGTGCTGGCGGGGTGCGTTAGTGCATGCGTGTGTGCGTGCGTTTGTTTTTGTGTGTGTGTCTACGTGTGGGCGCACGTGCGCGCGTGTGTGTGTGCCTGCGCAGGTGTGTTTGTGTGTGTGCATGCGCGTGTGTGTGTCCGCTCGTGTTTGTGTGCATGCGAGTGCGTGTGTTTGTTTCTGTACGTATATGTGTACGTGCACACGAGTGTGTGTGTGTGTGTGTGTGTGTGTGTGTGTGTGTGTGTGTGTGTGTGTGTGTGTGTGTGTGAGTGCGTGTGTATGTGCACGCGTATGTGTGCGCGCGTGCGTGTGTGTATATGTGTGCGTGGGTGTGTGTCTAAGCGTGGGCACACGCGTGTGTGTGTGCCTGCGCAGGCATGTTTGTTTGTGTGCGTGTGTGTGTATGTGTCCGCACGTGTTTGTGTGCATGCGAGTGCATGTGAGTGCGTGTGTGTGCGCGCACGCGCTGCGCGCGTGTGTTTATGTGTCCGCATGCGCACGTATGCGTGTGTGCGTGTGTTTGTGTATGTACGTATTTGTATGTGTGTATGCGTGTGTATGTGCAAGTTTGTGTGTGGGTGTGCGCGCGCGCGTCTGTGCTTACATGTGTGCATGAGTGTGTGTGTGTGTGTGTGTGTGTGTGTGTGTGTGATTGTGTGTGAGCATGTGAGAATGCGCGCACGGGCGCGCGTGTTTATTTTTGTTTGTGTGCTTGTGTGTGCGCACGTGTGTGTGTGTGTGCCGCGCGTGTGTGTTTGGGCATACATGCGCGGGTGCGTGTTTGTGTGTGTTAGCGTACATGCGTGGGAACGACCATGCGCACGCGCGTTTGTGTGCGTGTGTGTTTGTGTGTGTGCGCACGTGTGTGTGTGTGTATGCGGGTGTGTGTATGTGTGTGTGAGAGTGTGCGCACGCGTGTGTGTGTGCGCGTGTCCGTGTGTGTAGGTGCACGCGTGTGTGTGTATGCACGCGTGTGTGTGTGCACGTGTGTGTGTTTGTGTGCCCGGACACATGTGTGTGTGTGTGAGAGAGAGAGAGTGTGTGCGCACGCGTGTATGTGTGTGTGTGTGTGTGTGAGAATGTGCACGCGCGTTTGTGTATGCGAGTGTGTGTGTGGGTGTGTGTCTGTGCGTGTGCGTGCGTGCGTGTGCTTGTGGGTGCATGGGCGCGCACGCGTGCGTGTGTGTGTAAGTGCATGTGTGTATGTGTTTATGTGTGTGTGTGTGTGTGTTTGTGTGTGTGTGTGTGTGAGAGAGAGAGTGTGTGCACACACGTGTGTGTGCGTGTGTGCGTGTGTGTGTGTGCGCGTGTGTGTCTGTCTGTGTGTGGATGTGCGTGTATGTGTGCATGTGAATGCGTGCGTGTGTGTGTCTCTGTGTGTGCACGTGCTTGTTTGTGTGCACGCAAGTGCGTGTGTGCGTGCGTGTGCATTCATGTGTGTCTGTGTATGCACGCGTGTGTGTTTGCTTGCGTGTGTGTAGGTTCACGCGCGTGTGTGTGTGTGCATGTGTGCGTGTGTGCGCGTGTGTGTGTTTGTGTGCGCGCACACTCATTTGTGTGTGCGTGTGTGTGTGTGTGAGAGAGAGAGAGCGTGTGTGTGCACGCACGCGCGCGTGTTTGTGTGTGTGTGTGTGTGAGAGAGAGTGTGCATGCGCATTCGTGTATGCGAGTGTGTGTGCGTGTGCCTGCGAGTGCGTGGATGTGTGTGTGTTCGTGCCAGAACGCGCGCACGAGCTCGCTTGTATGTGTTTGTGTGTGCGCACGTGTGTGTGTGTGTGCGCGCACGTGTATGTATGGGTGTGTGTGCATGTGTGTGTGTCTGTGCCTGTGTGCACATGCGCGTGTGCGTGTTTGTGTTTGTGTGCGCGTGCAGGAGTGCGTGCGTGTATGTGTGCGTGCGTGTGTGCATGCGTATGAGCGTGCGCGTGTGTGTGTGTGTGCGAGTGCGTGTGTTGGGCGTGTGTGCCTGCATGTGTGTGTGTTCGTGCCCGTACGCGCGCATGGGCGGGCTTTTGTGTTGGTTTGTGTGTGTTTGTGTGTGCGCACGTGTGTGTGAGTGCGCACGCATGTGTGTGTATGGGTGTGTGTGCGTGCGTGTGTGTGTGAACATGCGCGTGTGCATGTTTGTGTGTGTGGGCAGGAGCGCGTGCGCTCGAGCGCTGCGCGTGTGAGCGCGTGTGTGTGTGTGTGTGTGAGAGAGAGAGAGAGAGACGGTATGCGCACGCACGTGTGTGTTTGTGTGTGTGTGTGTGTGTGTCTGTGCAGGTGTGTTTGTGTGTGTTTGCGTGGATGCGTGCGTGCGTGTTTGTGTGTGTGTGCGGTCGTGCGTTTGTGTGTGTGAGCATGCGTGCGTGCGTGCGTTTGTGTGGGCGTGCATGCGTGCCTGCGTTTGTGTGTGTGTGTCTGCACGCACGCGTGTGTGTGTGTTTCTGTGTGTTTAGGTGTGTGTGCGTGTGTGTATGTGTGTGTATATGAGCACGTGTGTGTGTGAGCGTACATGCGTGCGTGCGAGTGTGCATGCGTGTGTGTATGTGTGGGCGCATCCACGTGTTTAAGTGTGGGAGGACGCGCGCGCGCCTGTGTGTGGGTGTGCGCGCACATGTTTGTGTGTGTTCGTACTTGTATGCGCACACGCGAGTGTATGTGTTTGTGTGTGCATGTGTATGTGCACGTGTGTGTGTGTGCGCGTGCGTGCGTACGTGCGTGCGTGGGTGGGTGTGCGTGCGTGTGTGTGTGTGTGCGCGCGCACGTGTGTTTGTGAGTGTGTGTATTTTTTGCGTTTGTGTGTGTGCGCGCACGTGTGTTTGTGAGTGCGGATGCGCGCGCACGTGTGTTTGTGAGTGTGCACAAGTGCATGCGTGCGAGCGTGTATGCGTGCGCGTGTGTATGCGTGTGTTTGTGTGTGTGTGCGCACGTTTGTTTGTGTGTGTGTGTGTGTGGATGTCCGTGCGTGTGTGTGTGTGTGCGCGTGCACGTGTGTTTGTGTGTGTGTGTGCGGGTATGCATGTGTGTGTAAGTGCTTGCGCACGCGTGTGTGCATGTGTGTGTATGTGCGCGCGTGTGGGTTTGTGTGTTTGTGTGTGTGTGTGTGTGTGTGTGTGTTTGTGTGTGTGTGTGTGATAGAGTGTGCGCACGCGCGCATGTGTTTGTGTGTGTGTGTGTGTCTGTGTGTGCATGCGCGTGTTTGTGTGCACGCGAGTACTTGTGTACATGCGTGTGTATGCGTGTGTGTGTGTGTGTGTGTGTGTGTCTGTGCATTTGTGTGCATGCGTGTGCGTGTGTGTGTGTGTATGCCCGAGCACGCGCGCACGAGTGTTCGTTTTTGTGTATATGTGTGTGTGTCTGTGTGCGCGCGCACGTGTGTGTGTGTGTGTGTTTGTGTGTGTGTGTGTGTGTGTGTGAGAGAGAGAGAGTATGCGCACGCGTGTGTGTGTGCGCGTGTGTCTGTGTCTGTGTATGCACGCGCGTGTTTGTGTGCACGCTAGTGCGTGTGTGCTTGTGTGTGTGTGTGTGTGTGTTTGTGCACCTAGGTGTATGTGCACGCGCATGTGAGTGTGTGCGTATGTGTGTATGCATGTGAGTGTGTGCGAGCGGTGTGCGTAAGTGCGTGGGTGCGTGCGTGTGTATGTGTGTACAAGCGAACGCGCGTGTAGGTGTGCATGCGCGCACACGTGTGTCTATGTGTGTGTGTGTCTTTGTGTGTGTGCGCGTTTGTTTGTTTGTTTGTGTGTTTGTGTGTGTGTCTAAGTGTGGGCGCACGCGTGTGTGTGTTTATGTGTGTGTGTGTGTGTGTGTGTGTGTGTGTGTCTGTGCAGGTGTGTTTGTGTGGGTGTGTGTGTGCCTGCGTGCGTGTTTGTGTATGTGTGTGTGCATGTGCGCGGTCGTGCGTGTGTGTGTGTGTGCGTGCGTGAGTGTGTGTGTGTGTGCGCACACGCGTGTATGTTTGCGCGCACATG
>CAWUDS030000984.1:180000-222500 GCA_963859935.3 Lathyrus sativus | reverse complement strand
TGCACGTGTGTGTGTGTGGGGGGGGGGGCGTGCATGTGTTCGTACATGTGTGTGTAGGTGTGTGTGCGTGCTTGCGTGCGTTTGCGAGTGCTAGTACGCGCGCATGGCCGTGCATGTGTATTTGTGTGTGCGCACGTGTGTGTGTATGGGGGGGAGGGGGGGCATGCGCGCGCGCGTGTGAAAATGTGTGCGTGTGTGCGTGTTTGTCTGTGTGCGTGTGCATGCATGCGTGCGTCTATGCGCGCACACGTGTGAGTGTGTGTTTGTGTGTGTGTGCATGTGTGTGTATATGTGTGTGTGTGTGTGTGTGTGTGTGCGTGTGAGGGAGAGAGAGTGTACGCACGCGTGTGTGTGTTTATTTGTGCGCACGTGCGTGTGTGTGTGTGTGTGGGGGGGGGCGCATGCGTGTGTGTGTATGCGTGTGTGTGTGTGTGTGCTTGTATATGGGTATGTGTGTGCGAGCGGCGTGCGTTAGTGCATGTGTGTGTGTGTGAGTGGGCGTTTGTGTGTGTACCCGCGCCCGCGCACGCGCCTGTGTGTTTGGGTTTGTACGCGCGCACGCGTTTATGTGTGTGTCTATGTGTATGCGCGTGGGTTTTTTTTTGTGCGTGTCTGAGTATGCGCGCACGTGCGTGTGTGTGTGTGTTTGTGTCTGTGTGTGCACGCACACGCGTGTGTGTTTATCCGTGTCTGCGCAGGTGCGTGTGTGTGTGTGTGTGCGTGCACACGTGATTATGTGCACGCTAGTGCGATTGTGCGTGTGTGTGTGTATCCGTGTGTGAGTGCGTGCGTGCGTGCGTGTGTGCGAGCGTGTGCGCACTTGTGTGTGTGCGCACGCGTCTGTGTGTGTGCGTGTGTATGTGTATGCGTGTGTGTGTACACGTGTGTGTGTGTGCCTGGGTGTGTATGTGTGTGCAAGCGGCGTGCGTTAGTGCATACGGCCGTGCGTGTGTATGTGTGCGCGCCCACGTGTGTGTTTGTGTGTGTACGCGTGCACGCGCGCGCTTCTTTTATTGTGTGCGCGCACACGCGCGTGTGTATGTGTGCGCGCGTGTGTTTGTTTGTGTGTGTCTGTGTGTGCGGGCACGCGTCTGTGTGCGTGGGTGTTTCTGCGCATGTGCATTTGTGTGTGTGCGCGCGTGCGTACGTGCGTGCCTGCGTTTGTGTGTGTGTGTTTGTATGTCTTTAGGTGTGTGCGCGTGCCTGCTGTCGCTTGCGCGAAAATAAGGTGTCGGCATGACAGAAGAGTCGCCACCTTTCGTTATTTATCCCTCGGAGCGGGAAAGGAAACGATCGGAAAAACCTGACGAAAAAGGGTAAGACAAGGTCGTCGCAACCATTGTCTGGGTTCGGGAGTCGGTTACGCAAGGGGAAGGTATTAGCACCCCTCACGTCCGTCGTACTCGACGGGATCCTCGCTTGTTTGTTTACTTGGACGGGTTGGTTATAATCTATCTACCTATCAAGGCTGGCTGAAAAAAGAAAAGAAAAATGACTCGGCAAAGCGTCGCACTTTATGCCTACGTATTCTCATCAGAGAATGAGAAATCAGAGTCAACGTAGTTCGGCTAACTACGGGGGAAGATGGGGAAAGTTGCTCGCTAGGACGTCGCATCCTATGCCTACGTACTTTCATCTGGTATGAAGATCAGAGCAAACGTAGTTCGGGAAACTACAGGAAAAATAGCTCAACTAGGAGGGAGACTATCAAGTCCTACTGTTATCATGCCATGGATTCATCCTATGGTTGAGGTTTGAACAGGGAACTCCTAGAAGTTGTCATGCATAGGTTTCAACCTAAAAGTCTATCATCAAATCCTCGTCAGAAGAAATGAGAGTCCTAAGGGATCATGTCAATGATACACCAAAACAGGCAAAAACATCAGCTTTAACAGTAAAATGCATGCAATGCAAGTGAGGGAGGAAATGTGTGTGGGGCTTCAGCCTCCACAAGCTCATCTCAACCTCAAGCCAGTCATGAAATAACAGTAATCATACTGAAAATAAACAACATGCTATCAAGCAATAACCAGATAAAGGAAATGAAGTGCCATCAGGCAAACAAACACCCTTGAGAAAGAATCATCTATTCTCTAATCCTAACCCTAATCACAGAATCTGAACAAATCTAAGCAAAGCTCTCAAGCAAAACCATAAACAAGAGAAATCAATCCCAGTCTTCAAGCTTCAGAACAAGCTTACCAAAGAAAGGGAGCTAAGCAAGCAGACTCATAGTGTCTTCCTCAGGAAAGCACTAGGAGGTGTATACTCAAGAGTCATACCCTATGTGGCTCAACCACTGTGATCAGTTTATATTCCTCCTCAGGAGAAATTAAACTCACAAGCAGGCTCCAACATCACTGGATATTTAGGAAATCCTATCTGAACTAGTGGAACTAAATGAACAGACTCATAGGACCTTCCTCAGGAAAGTACTAGGAGGCTTCCACTTAGGAGTTGTATCCTATGTGGCTCAACAACTGTGATCAGTTTACATTCCTCCTCAGGAGAAATTAAACTCACAAGTTGGCTCCAACATCATTGGATACTTGAGAAATCCTAGATAAACTAATGGAACTAAGTGAATAGACCCATAGGACCTTCCTCAGGAAAGTACTAGGAGGCTTCCACTTAGGAGTTGTATCCCATGTGGCTCAACAACATGTGATCAGTTTACATTCCTCCTCAGGAGAAATTAAACTCACAAGTTGGCTCCAACATCATTGGATACTTAAGAAAGAGGTGAGAAGAAAGAATGAAAGTCATTCACAGTGCCTTCCTCAGGAAAGTACCATGAACTTCCTTCAAACTTCAGGATCTCAAACCTCACAAACAGGGGACAAGCTAAGCCCTGGGTCTCTGAATCTTGATCTACCATCTTCTCTTCATGATGCTCTCCATCAAGGTCTTCAAGGCAACACAAGCCCCTCAACAAATTCCTCAAAACAAACCCCAAAGATGAACAGATAACCACAGGGGAGACAAAATCAATAGGCAACTTCAGAAAATACCTAAAAATACTAAACTAATGGGGAAAAATCTAACAAATATTCACAAGGGTCCTCAACACCTACTCATAACATCTACAAAGGTCTCTACCTAAAAATCAAGATAAAACTCAATCAAAGAAAGTGAATTCTTCACCTAAACACAACCTAAACCCTAATTAGGATACCCTAAATCTACCCTAATTAAACTAATCAAAACTTAATTCTAAAATTCTAGAAAAAATCCTATGGGGAACTATGATTCATCATCTAATGGCACCAAAAAGAATGGATTAAAAACCCTAAAGGAAGGTTCTAAAATAATTCCTACAAAATCATGCATCAAAACTAAACAATATAAAAGCTATTTATTTGGAAAATCTATTAAAAATATTAAACCTAAAAATAAAATCTCATTTTTATTTTTATAATTTTCTACACATTTTCATCTAATTATAGAAAAAAGAAGAATTTAAAAATCATTTTCTATCATTTTTTAATGGATTAAACAAAACAGGAAAAAAAAATTGAAAGAAAATAAAAGAATTAAAATGAATTAAGGGAGGGGGGGTGTATACAGCAACACGCGCTAGTTAAAAAGGATTGGGCCAGCAATAAGGGGGGTGGGAATAGAACATTGAGGCCCAGCGCTGGTTTAATGAAACGCAACGTTTGGGATTAGATTTGAAATTCCCTCCAATCTTCAGACACACGCACAGCCATTGGATTAGGTGAAATTGTCAAACTTTGGACTTGATCCAACGGCTTCTCCTTCATCGTCCCAAATGGGACCTAGGGTTTTCAGACCCCTCCCTCCATGCGCCATGATTCAAGCTCTTCTATCTCTCTCCATACGCCACGAAACAACATGATTCAAAAATGAAAGTTGCTCTAAACCTCAAGGGGAACACAACCATACGTACACTTTTCATTAATTCGCCCTAGATTGTTCTAACAGAAAGCAACAAGATCGTGGTTCAAAATCTTCAACTGATATCAACCTTCATTAAACTTCAGTTTAATGGTCTACAGATGCTCTTGATGTTATCCTGGTTATTCTAACCTAATTCTTGCTACCTAAAACTCATCAAACAGCCAGCTATGGAAGATTAAAGATTTCTGGTCCTGTTATGGATTGCCATGGAACAAGCTGTAACTTCTAGGGTTTAATCATCTAGCCTAGTACATCATTTCTATACCTATAAAACTAACTAAAACTCAATAATTTAGGAGATATAAGGTGAAGAAGAAACCTGTCAAGCAATGATGGAGGAAGCTCGTGGGGATGCTTGCAAGGCTTGAAATTGGTTCAAGATGATCCTACAATGGTCCTCAACCTTCTGTTTGCACTTGTGATGGTGGAGATGGCTTGTAGTGGAAGATATCTTGGATTGCTTCAACTTGAAGAAATTGCTTCAATGGCTATCTCTCCTTCTCTCTCTTCTGACTTGGCTCAAGTTTCACCAACCTTAGACTCTCCACAATGCACTCTTTTTATATTGATGGTTGGATGCTTCTAGATTCATCTAGAAGGGTGTGGAAGTTTCTTTAAAATCTCATGATATGCCAAGTTGGATTTCTCACATCTCATATGCCATGCCTTGTAATTTGGTCTCAAATTCTCCTTACATGAGTTATTGAGTGGTAAGGAATGCAAATCAGCCTTTAGTTTCACTTGTGTAGGGTTTTTCAATGTTACCTTCTTTTGCAAGCAACAAATTTCCAAAGGAACCTCATTTTTTAAGCCTCAAATGAAAATTCTACTTAAACCAAAGTTCTTAAAATAGTTTTTCCAATCAAAATGATATATTGGATGACCTATTTTGGATTTGTGGATCTCCCAAATCACTTTTCAATTTCAACTTTTCAAAGTTATAAGCCATTTTTAGTTCATTTTTGACCAATCATGGAATTTCATGCTATGAGCTTTTTCAATAATTTGTGACCTTCTTTCTAGACTTAAAATCCCATTTTGAGCAACTTTCATGTTTTGAATTTTTCCATTTGAGGCTTGGAAATAGGAGTTTTAGGCATTGGCTAAAATGACCTATAACTGACAAATGACCAAAATACCCCTGCCTTGCTCAAACCATAAGTTGAGTTCCACAAATCCAATCAAGGACTTCTACCACTCAAATTAAAGCTAAGAAGATCCTCTTCAACATTCATGTTGACCAAGAAACCATAGGAATCATCCTACTAAGGCAAAAGTTGTCTGCAAGTTGGGTGACTTTCATGGACCCAGATTCACATACCTCTGCTGACCTGTAATTTGTCAAAACCATAACTTGAGCTCTGTAACTCCTATCAAGGACTTCCACCACTCAAATTAAAGCTTAGAACAAGCTCTACAACATTCATGTTGTGGGGAAGATGAGATATTAATCACATCTAGAGCTAAAACTGCCTGGAAGATAGGGATCAAATTAGGGTTTTTCACTGACAATCCTTGGAAACCCTTGACTTGAAACTTCTCAAACTCCTCAATCATGATGAGTTGGTCTAGGAATCATCTTTATAACATCTCTATACATCATTCCATGATCTCATGGCCCTTGGATTAGGTCTCAACCTTCTCCAAATTTTCAGTTATCCTAGGGTTGACCCAGTCAAAACCCTAATTCTACCATTCATGGTTGAATCCTCTGAGTTCTTGCATAATGACTTCTATGGGCTTCAGGATGGCTATCAAGACATCTCATAAGCTTTCCCAAAACATCTAGTCCATTCTCAAGGTCTCAGAATCATCTGAGGAGCACCCACAACTCTCAAACTATGAAGCACACAACCCTGGTTTCAACCAATTCCTCTGAGGATCTCCTGCACTTTCTGATGAAGGTATCAACTTTCAAACACTCAATGAATAAACAATTGTTGGTCAAATTTTGGGGTGCAACAGCTGCCCCTATTCAAACGGCTTGAACCTGATTGGGTGAGAAGCGAACGGCTCTCAACCAATCAAGGTACGAGACGGTTGAATATCGGTAAACCCGAAAATTTGCCAACTGCACAAGCACACGGTACTATGCGGGGAACAAATCCTTGAATACTGCGACACTAGCTGCTCAACAACTAGCTGGAGAGATACTAATCTGACATCGCCGCCGGAAACAAACATCATTCTGAGAGACACTCGACATCGCCGTCGTACAAACATCATCTCTGCCGGGGATTAAGGAGTCTGATATTGCCGTCAAACAAACATCCAACCTCGCTGCCGGAAACAAACATAATCTGACCTCGTCGTCGAATCCAAACATCCAACCTCGCCGCCGGACCCAAACATAATCTGACCTCGCCGTCGGATAATCAAAATACCCCGTATTGCCGCTGGAGAAAATACAACACTGAACAACTCTGACCTGGGGTTCACCCCTGGTAACTGGAACAAAAGGTACACTTGCATACCTGAAGCTACTCCGCTGGGAATGAGAGACTTAACCGAGCACACTCTGATCTGGGGTTCACCCTCAGAACCATGACGAACATCGGAATACTGCTGCACACTGCCTACCGTAGAACTTCAACATTAAAGATACATGAAACGCTGGCCCCTGGCCATTCCCAGCTTTAGCCAGAAAAGATCTTCAAGTACTTCTGAAGATAAGCATCCTTGGCCTTCAAGGATGGCAACTCTGCAGGAGGTATCTTTGACTTCAGTCTAAAGAAAATGATCCTTGGCCTCCAAGGATACATGGACCTGCCTTCAGGCAACTCCACTTCTGCTATATAGTATCCGTGACTTCAGTCAGGGATATATTTCGGCCTTCCGTTCGAAAAATGAATCCTAGGTCATTCATGACCTTGGGGATAACCTTGCCCTTAGGCACCTTCGCTTCAGCTTGGGAAATCTATGACTTCAGTCAGAGAGATGGTATCCTGAGCCATTCATGACTCCACGGGGATTCAAACACTTTGCCTTTAGGCAAAATTCCGTTTCAGCTGGAGAAACATCTTTGACTTCAGTCAGAAGAAAAACTATTCACTTGATTGCAATCAATCATCACCTCAGGATAACTGACTTGGTCTTCAGACCCACGCGAATCACGCTGTTGTATCTACAACCTTTGGAACCTTATCTTCAGCCCTTCGTTGATTCATCAACAAGGAAATCTGAACTCTCGGGAACCTTCTGATATCGCCTTCAGGCGCTTTACGAAGTCAATCTTCAGATTAGACATCATTGTTGGAGCAAACATATCACGCTGCTAAGGGCTTCAAGAATCATCTTGAACAAACAACTCCGTCGGGCATCTTCAAGGATCATCCTGAACCGATAACCACTCTGGAGCAAACATTCTGTTGGGAATTCCAGGAATCTTCCTGGGCAACTCCTGCTGGAGGCGCTACTGGGAGCTCAAGTGTCATACTAAGCAAACAACTCGGGAAGCTGCACTGGAGTCTTAAGAATCATCTTAAGCAAATGGCCCTGCTGAGGGATTTGAGAATCATCTCGAACCGAAGACTTCGCTGGGGATCTCAAAAATCATCTTGAGCGAGCGACTGCGGGGATCACACCGGGGTCTTTTTAGAATCATCTAAGAAAACAACTTTGCTGGGGAGAACATCAAGAATCGTCTTGAGCAACTAGTCTTTCGGTTGTACACCTGTAAAACAAGGATGATGATGACCTAGATCATGCTTATGATGCGTATGCTTCTGCGCTACGCCCCACACAGTGGAAATGCTATGCGTTTATGCTAAATGCTATGCAATCATGCACAATGCTATGCAACGTTAAATGCTATGCAGTCATGCACAATGCTATGCAATCATGCACAATGATGCGATCCCATCAGCAAAATAAATGCCGAAGGGGGGAAATCCTCCTGTTAAGGAGACAAAACCACTCAGGTAGAGGAATCATCCTGCTGAGGAGAATGTGAACACGCCAATGTCAATCAGGCTCTGTCTGGGGGGTTGATCTTCCGTTGACTGCTGCAGGGCAAACAACTTCAGCTGACTGCTGCAGGGGAACGAAGCTCTACGAGAACTTGGACCTGCTGATATCAATCGCGAGAATAAACTGCGTGGCCGTCTCGGCTACTCTTCTGGGGGTGACCACTCTGTGGGGAAACAACTTCAGCTGCTCAGCACCCCACTAGGGAAAAACCAATCATGATCTGATCAACTTCCAAGGATTCGGATCCCTTGGACATCTGCAAACTTGGCTGAGGAAGGAGAAATCATTCTGCTCTGCTTGGAGAGAGTGCGACTCAGGGGGAAATACAGCATCGGCTGCCCCACGCTCTGCTGGGGAAAATTGATCATGATCTGATCAACTTCCAAGGATTCTGCTTTTCTGCGGACTCAGCCGGGGAGGGAAATCATTCTACTTCGCTGGAGAGTGCAACTCTGATGGGGAATTTCAATTCCACTGGGGAAGAAGGAATTATCTGACTTCGGGGGAGAGTACAACTCTGCAGGGGAATACAGCATCAGTTGTTCCAACACTCTAATGGGGAAGAGGGAATCGTCCAACTTCAGGAGAGGATACGGCTCTGGTGGGGAATCTCAGTTCCGCTGGAGACTTCAGTCTGGCGCCATCAGTTACTGCATACTTCGGTATACGAACAATTTCCTGCGAAACCTGCACTTGTGACCCGGTGCGGGGGGACACCTGCTTCGGTGACTTTACCGGGGAAAACACGAGCTTCGGCACCCGAGCACTTCTCTGAAATCTGCACTTGTGACCCGGTGCTGGGGATAGACGACATCATTCTTCGGTGCTTGGCTCAGACGTTCCTTCAGGATGCGCCTGCTTGGGGAGGAGAATCACCTCTACCTGGGGAAGACATATCAACGCTCACTATTCTGATTCTGATTCTGCGGAGGAGAGACTACTGAACTCTGCTGAAGAAGGAGGACTCATCCTGCTTCGGGGATATCGATCCTGATCTACTGAGAGAAATCTTGACCCTAATCTGATAAGGGATAAATGCCATCTCAATTTGCTGTAGTCTCAAACTGTACAGGGGGAACGACCTCAAACCGTACATCTCTGCTGAGAAACAATCCTGATTCAACAACGCCAACACAGGGAATACAGACTACCAATCATGGAATCAAGTAGCAGGTTATGCTGTAGGATAGCAACCCAGTGACCGCAAGGCTTCTTCAGAAGGTTCGGGTTTTGACGGGGTAATGACACGATTCCCCGATATTCAATTCTTTCTAGGGTGAACAAACTCATTTGAACAACTTGCCCCAGCGCAATTCAACTTGCCCCAATCCGACCTTTGGGAATAATTCATTCTGAGTCGAAAACAACTGGCGACAAGACAATCTTCAGAGGGCTTGCCCCAGCATCTGCACAACGGGAGGATTCATCCTCAACTAATCAACTCTCAGCATGGTCGGCTTCAATATCTCTGAAGTAGTTTGCCCCTGAACGAGCGATGAGCGACTCAACATGCTCTGATCGAACACTGGAGGTGTAACATCCTAATTTTTCCATACACTAAATAATATATCTAGTTAGATTTGAGATTTTAACAATGCTAGTTATTAAAAATTAAATGTTGAAACTAACACTTATAATAATTAATTTATTAATTAATTACTTTTTATATTTATTACTTTTATTCTTCAATTTGAATATCATCGTTTCATTTTATAAACTAAACTTTGAAATTTAAATTGGTACTTAAAACCCTTAACTTTAAGTTAATTAATTATTCATATTATTATTATCATTATTGTTGTTCTTGTTTTGTTATTATTAATTGATTTTATTTTATTTGAATATTATCATTTTACTCTATAAACCAATTAATAAATAAAATAATCTTAAGACAATAAAAATATCAAATAACTATCCTTTTTACTATTTTTATTATTATTAATATTATTAACATTTTACTTTTTATAAAAGAAATATATATCTCATTTTCTATTAATATCCTACATAATATTATGTCATGAAATCAAGCTCCCATACCTTTGTCATAAATTATTTTCACAAAGTCATACTAGAACACCTAAAGCACTATTGATGAAAGATTAGTAAATATTTGATAGAGACATATTTACTAGCAAGAGTTGAAAAGTTGGAAGGTATGGGCAAAAGATGATAAATTATGTTATTTTAATATTTTACAACTAGTATAAATAGGGGTCTCTTCCACCCCATTTTCATTCATTCATTCACAAATCATCTTTCTTACTTCTTTACTTCTTTCCTTCTCTAATTTCTTCATATAGCAATATTAGTTTTAGTTATCGAAGTTCCCACGATATCGGTTCGTAACCTTTAGAGTATTTTGTGGTAAAAGTTCTTCTAAAGTTTCAAGGGAGTTTTATACGTCAAAGTTCTGCCCAAATCATTTTCATAAGTAATCGGTAAGCCGTTATAATGTCCATTTTATTTTAATTATATTATTTTAATTATGTTATTTATATAAAGGTTATTTTAAATTTTCTATGCAAATTCCGTTCAGACGTCGATATATTGAACTTATAAAGTCCAAAATAAATTTTACCATTTTAAGTCGTTATAATGCCCAAATTTTATTATAATTTAAATGTTATTAGAAATATACTCTTGACAATTTTCTAAAACAAACAAATTCAAAAGGAGGTATAATATAATTTATATTTGAATTTAATAATTATTTTGGAGGTTATTATGATATATTTAAATAAATAAATATTTCAAGTTATAACGGGATTATGTTCAATTAACCATAAATTATATTCTAATTATTTCATAAATTTCGTACAATCCAACGGTTATCGTAAATTAGGTTCTTGGCAAAGATCGAAGACAACACTTGTGGACTTTCAACAACACTCAACAAAAGGTGGGGGCAAGATTTCGTATACGATTGGGACGGTTAGCGTAAAATAACTTAATATATATGTGTGTAGTGGTGACCTAAGCCCTACTAGCGATAAATAATTAAGGAGAGCCTATTCTCAAATAATGATTTTCACAAATCACTAGGCGAGGTTACGCCGGCCTTAATTAATTATCATAGGAATAATCTTTGACAATTTGGTATTGTATTGTGCTTGCATTATTCGGTTAATTTTATAATTGTTTATTTTATTTATACTTGAATGATTGTGATTGATAGATTAAGGAAATAATCGGTTAATGAGAGAAAAACATTGCTAGATATTAAGTAATTGATCCCCATTAACATAAGGAAAGTTGGATACAATGAGTAGTTATATTTGGTTGGGTTCTGGCTAAGGAAAGACTTGGTCGACTATGCCGTTTACAGTCCACCTCTCTTACCTGGGAAGTTAACCATACAATTACCCATTATACAAACTGAACTTATTATGTAAGGACAAAGATCAAATATGGCAAGACATTGGATGGATTTGGTACTCAACCTAAGTATCTAGATAATAAGTATAACTTGAAAAGTTGATACGATAATTCCCCATTATTAACTTAATACTTATGGCTAAGAGTTGCCACAAGATGAGTGAGTGATCATATAGACTTGCATTAAGGAATGTGTAAGTCCACCGCCGTGCGGTATGGGACGCACGAGGTTGATCAGTCGCCTGCAATCCCGACGGGGATTATTATCTATGCATGCTAGGCAAGACAAGGTTCTTGGCCTGAATTCTCAGGGACGATCGACTTATAACACCTAGGCTCCATGTGAAGTTAGGTGGCGTAGCTCTTGGTAATTGGGAGTACGTTGGTGGCATGTGGTCTAGTGATATCTGATCTTGGTAAATGGGATAGATATCATTGACAGCGTTTAGTGGCCTGAGTCAGCATATAGTTCAGGGATGCATTAGAATAAATAAAGTATATGTAATTGTGGGTATAAGATACGCTTGTTTGTATAAATATGGTTTCCATATATATTATTATTTTACACATTCATTCCCACTTTTAAACTTGTACATGAATCTTAGCCCTGTGTCATTTTTGTTTTGCATTTTGGATTATTTTATGACGATCAGACGATGAGCTCGAATCTTGCGTACTTCCCGACAACTCAGAAGGAAAGGATATGAAGTGACGTGGAGATGTGTTACTATAACATCTAGATTGGGAGCTGTTAGTGTTTTGTCAAACGCTAATCACATCCCTACTACTACAGTCAGTATAAGTGTCAGTCTTGTTGGACTTAGGAGGTCCCTTTTGGTATGCTTTCTTTTTGGTTTCCTTTCTGTACTTTTATTTTATGTTTTATCTATGTGGCAAGGCCGCTAGTCTTAACGGTGTCAAACTCTGTAAAATATATTTGAAGCATATGTATGTGAAACAGTATGTTTTTAAATAATTAAGTATTGTCCTTTAAAAATTTCAAATTTTTCTGTATTTTTATAAGGTTTCATTAGAATTCCACTAATGGGACATAGGCTGTCTCATTTAATGGTATCAGAGCTGGTCGATTCAGCTCGGACCGTAAGTGTCTAGAATTATACTGACTGTATCAAGTTGGATTCCAAACTGGATGATAACTTTTCTTCTGTGCATTGAGTCTTCATCTTGAGAGCCTTCTAGTATAATGGTCTAGGAAACTTATTTAGCACACTTTATTTTTCCTCCCCAACGGTCACAAACCCAACGGTAACGTAACGGACACTTCACAAAATTCACTTTATAAATACTTCACACCCATCCATTATTTTCATATCAATTCCTAAATATTTATCTATACCTTTCAAATGGCTAAATCCTTTCTTTTATTCATCACTCTTCTTGTCATTATTTTGTTTGTTATTGGTATCATCAAGCATGAAGAATTAGGTAAAGATTTCGTAGCAATAATGATAATTATAGTTTTACCACTATTAGTCTTAGCTTGGTTTACAAGTAGAGGTTTTTGAATGAGACATGGTCACGATTTTTGTAATCGTTGTTATTAAATAAATTGATACATTTTTGTTTATACATTAAATGTTGATTATGTTTTCCTGAATTCTAGTTATATTTAAGATATTAATTCAACATTTTAGACACAATTATCCCTTGCCTGTGGGAGACTTGATAAAAATCCTTATCGATGAATCATTCATTGGGATATAAATATACATAATTGTTATGTTCTTTATGTCTTGTGAATGATTGAACCTAATAACTATTCCTTTTCAGGAAGTTATGGTTCAGAACGTCAGAGGTGCGAGGCGTGGTAGGAGTGCTGCTAGAGGCACTACTAGAGGTATACGTAGGAATGCGAGTGATGAAGTTACTCCTGAAGGAGCACCTACCATTCCCATTGGACGAGAAGATCATTCCCAAACTGGAACGAACTCTCAAGCTGACACTCGAGATGTTCGTGAACTTGCTGCAGCTGTGTTAGTTCAAACACAACAAAATGCTCAAATCCTGCAAATCACTCGAGATCATCAACTCTTTCAGCAACAACAAAGGGAAATGGTGCATGAGGATACAGGATTGAACTCGTTTCTGAAAGGAAAACCACCACAGTTTGGTGGTGACTTTAATCCGGAGGGTGCTGAGAAATGGTTGCAAGAAATGGAGAAGATATTTTCTTTCACTCACTGTAGAGAGAATAGAAGGGTTGGTTATGCAACATTCATGCTGACAGGCGATGCTGAAGCTTGGTGGAGAGGAAAGTATAGATTATTGGAAGAGGAAGGAAGAGAAATCAATTGGACCTTGTTCAAAGAAGAATTTTTGGGGAAGTATTTTCCAAAGTTATGTAGGAAAGAGAAGGAGAGAGAATTTCAGAATCTACGTCAAGGTGTGATGACGGTGGGAGAATATACTAGGAAGTTTGAATCCTTGCTAAAGTATTCTGAGTTTTACCGCTTGCATCCAAGGGAAGAATGGATGTGTGAAAAGTATCAAGATGGATTGAAATATGATATCCAGAGGGCAGTTTTACCTCTGCATATTATGCGCTTTGGTGAGCTAGTAGAAAGGTGTCTGGAGTTGGAAGGGATTGACAATAGGAAGAATCAATATGGATCAGGAGGATCAACCCAAAACAACAATCACAAGGGCCACTTTAACCGAGGCCACGGAGGAAGAATCCAACGAGGGGGTAGGCCATATCAAAGGCCTACACCTTATCATAACCAGGATTCTAGAAGGTTAATGTTCAAGTGTTACAGCTGTGGAGGGGCACATCTTAACAAAGATTGTCCAAATAGAAATATTGGAACTTGTTTTCGCTGTGGTCAGAAAGGCCACTTTCTCAAAGATTGTCCCCAAGGACAAAGTCAACCAACAGGCCAGAGGAGCGGCCTAATAAACAATAACAACATAGGGAGAGCAAGAAATGGAGGCCCAAGTGTTGGTCAGAGACCTCAGAATCAAAATAAGCCAACCACAGGAAGAGTATTTACAATTAGAGGAGCTGAGATCTCAAAGTCAGCTGGGTTAATTCAAGGTATGTGTTTAATTGGAGATAAGTTGGTATCAGTTTTATTCGATTCAGGAGCTACACATTCTTTTATATCTACCTCTTGTGCTGAATTTTTGGGATTCGAAATTGTTGATCACGATTATAAGTTGACTATCACAACTCCCTCGGGAGAAAGAATGGTAACTTATTCAGTCTGTGTAGACTGTCCAATAATCTTAGAAAATAGAAGATTCTTAGTAGATCTTGTGGTACTCCCGCTACAAGACCTAGATGTCATCTTAGGAATGGATTGGTTATCAGCCAACGATGTCAACTTGAGATGCAAGGAGAAAATTTTTACATTTGGAGAAGATAGTGGAGAAATCAGCAAAGCTGAAACCCTCACTCAAAGTTTTATGATGCTATTCTCCATGTCAGTAGGAGAAACCCCTAGTGTGGAAAATTTTCCCGTAGTCTGTGAATTCCCGGAAGTCTTTCCAGAAGAAGTTCCAGGTTTACCACCGGTTAGGGAAGTGGAATTTTCTATAGACTTGGTTCCAGGAACTGGACCAATTTCTATATCTCCTTATCGAATGTCACCCTCAGAGCTTGCGGAGTTAAAGAAACAATTAGACGAGATGTTAGAGAAAGAATTTATTAGACCAAGTGTATCGCCATGGGGAGCTCCAATCTTGTTTGTGAAGAAGAAGGATGGTTCTTCTAGACTTTGTGTGGATTACAGACAACTCAATAAAGCCACTGTGAAAAACAAGTATCCTTTGCCTAGAATCGACGACTTGATGGATCAGTTAAAAGGAGCATCAGTATTCTCAAAGATTGACTTGAAGTCTGGATATCATCAGATCAGGGTGAAGGAAGATGATATTCCAAAAACAGCTTTTAGATCCCGTTATGGACACTATGAGTACTTAGTTATGCCATTTGGTTTGACTAATGCTCCAGCAGTATTCATGGATTACATGAATAGGATCTTTAGGTCATACTTAGATCAATTTGTTGTAGTTTTCATTGATGACATTCTGATTTATTCCAAGAATGAGGTAGAGCACAGAGAACATTTGAGAATTGTGCTACAGATATTAAAGGACCTTCAATTGTACGCGAAATTCTCGAAATGTGAATTTTGGTTGAAGGAGGTACAATTTCTTGGTCATGTAATTAGTAAAGAAGGTATTGCAGTAGACCCAAGTAAAGTCGAAGCAATAACAAAGTGGGAGAGTCCAAAGAATGTTGGCGAGATTCGAAGTTTTCTTGGACTAGCTGGATATTATCGGAGGTTCATTGAAGGATTTTCAAAGATCGCTTTGCCCATGACTCAGTTAACGAGGAAAGGTAAAAACTTTGAATGGACTAAAGAGTGTGAAGAAAGTTTTCAGAAGCTAAAGGAAAGATTGACTTCATCACCAATACTCATCTTACCAGACCCATTAGGAAATTTTGATGTGTATTGTGATGCGTCATATCAAGGTCTTGGGTGTGTGTTGATGCAAGAAAGGAAAGTGATAGCTTATGCATCAAGACAATTGAAGGTGCATGAGAGGAACTACCCAACTCACGACCTAGAGTTAGCGGCAATTGTGTTTGCCTTAAAGATTTGGAGGCATTATCTTTATGGATCAAAGTTCACTGTGTTAAGTGATCACAAAAGCCTGAAGCATTTATTTGATCAGAAAGATTTAAACATGAGACAAAGGCGCTGGATGGAATTCTTGAAGGACTATGATTTTGAGTTGCAATATCATCCCGGAAAGGCCAATGTTGTAGCAGACGCTTTGAGTCGAAAGAAACTTCATGTATCTGCAATGATGTTGAAGGAAGAAGAGTTGATTGACAAATTCGTGGATTTAAACTTAGGAGTACATCACAATGAAGGAAGTATATTCATAGGCGCTATTGTCGTGTCTAATGAATTTCTGAAATGGATCAAAGATGAACAACAACTTGATGACCGTCTAGTGAGCATAAAGGAAAATATAAGAAATGGTCAAAATGGAGAGTTTAACATAAGGAGTGATGGAATCCTAAGGTTTAAAGAAAGGTTGTGTGTACCTCAAAATCAGGATATTCAAAAGTTGATTTTGGAAGAGGGCCACAAAAGTAAGTTGAGTTTTCATCCAGGAGCCACAAAGATGTATCAAGACTTGAAGAAAATGTTTTGGTGGGTTGGAATGAAGAGACATATAGCAGAATATGTTCAAAGTTGCTTGGTATGTCAGAAGGCAAAGATTGAACATCAGAAGCCAGCCGGATTGCTACAACCTTTAGATATTCCAGAGTGGAAGTGGGACGGAATAGCCATGGATTTTGTAACCGCTTTGCCTAAGACTCAGAAACAACATGATGCAATTTGGGTGATCATTGATAGGTTGACAAAGAGTGCACATTTCATTCCCATCAACCAGACGTTTAAATTAGAGAGACTAGCTCAGGTATATGTAAAGGAGATTGTTAGATTGCATGGAATACCTTCAAGTATAGTCAATGATAGAGATCCCAGATTCACATCAAATTTTTGGCATCAGTTGCATTTAGAGTTAGGAACAAAACTGAGGTTAAGTTCAGCTTATCATCCCCAAACGGATGGCCAGTCTGAGAGGACGATTCAATCGTTAGAGGATTTGTTGAGAGCTTGTGCTCTTGAACACAAAGGAAGTTGGGACGAGTTCTTACCATTGATTGAGTTTACTTACAACAATAGTTTTCACTCAAGTATCGGCATGGCTCCATATGAAGCATTATACGGAAGAAAGTGTCGTACACCTTTATGTTGGTATGAGGTTGGAGAAAATAAAATATTGGGTTCAGAATTCGTGCAACAAACGACAGATCAGGTTAAACTTATTAGAGAAAAAATGAAGGCAGCACAGGACCGTCAAAAGAGTTATAATGATAAGAGGAGAAGACCTTTGGAGTTCGAGGCAGGAGATCACGTGTTCATTAGGGTAACTCCTAGGGCGGGAATTGCACGAGCAATCAAAACTAGGAAGTTAACACCAAGGTTTATCGGGCCTTTTCAAATTCTACGGCGGATTGGACCTGTAGCGTATCACATTGCTTTGCCGCCAAACTTGTCTAATCTTCATGATGTATTTCATGTATCACAACTGAGGAAGTATTATCCGGACCCTTCACATGTCATTGAGCCTGAAACTGTGGAACTTAGAGATAATTTGGAATATGAGGCTATACCTGTCAAGATCTTAGATCATCGTATTAAAGAACTTCGTGGAAAGCAAATACCATTGGTTAGAGTCGTGTGGGATGATGTAACTGGTGATTCTACTTGGGAAAGAGAAGAAGACATGCGTCAGAAGTATCCACATATGTTTTAGGTACGCTAAATTTCGAGGACGAAATTTCTTTTAAGGGGGGTGGTAATGTAACATCCTAATTTTTCCATACACTAAATAATATATCTAGTTAGATTTGAGATTTTAACAATGCTAGTTATTAAAAATTAAATGTTGAAACTAACACTTATAATAATTAATTTATTAATTAATTACTTTTTATATTTATTACTTTTATTCTTCAATTTGAATATCATCGTTTCATTTTATAAACTAAACTTTGAAATTTAAATTGGTACTTAAAACCCTTAACTTTAAGTTAATTAATTATTCATATTATTATTATCATTATTGTTGTTCTTGTTTTGTTATTATTAATTGATTTTATTTTATTTGAATATTATCATTTTACTCTATAAACCAATTAATAAATAAAATAATCTTAAGACAATAAAAATATCAAATAACTATCCTTTTTACTATTTTTATTATTATTAATATTATTAACATTTTACTTTTTATAAAAGAAATATATATCTCATTTTCTATTAATATCCTACATAATATTATGTCATGAAATCAAGCTCCCATACCTTTGTCATAAATTATTTTCACAAAGTCATACTAGAACACCTAAAGCACTATTGATGAAAGATTAGTAAATATTTGATAGAGACATATTTACTAGCAAGAGTTGAAAAGTTGGAAGGTATGGGCAAAAGATGATAAATTATGTTATTTTAATATTTTACAACTAGTATAAATAGGGGTCTCTTCCACCCCATTTTCATTCATTCATTCACAAATCATCTTTCTTACTTCTTTACTTCTTTCCTTCTCTAATTTCTTCATATAGCAATATTAGTTTTAGTTATCGAAGTTCCCACGATATCGGTTCGTAACCTTTAGAGTATTTTGTGGTAAAAGTTCTTCTAAAGTTTCAAGGGAGTTTTATACGTCAAAGTTCTGCCCAAATCATTTTCATAAGTAATCGGTAAGCCGTTATAATGTCCATTTTATTTTAATTATATTATTTTAATTATGTTATTTATATAAAGGTTATTTTAAATTTTCTATGCAAATTCCGTTCAGACGTCGATATATTGAACTTATAAAGTCCAAAATAAATTTTACCATTTTAAGTCGTTATAATGCCCAAATTTTATTATAATTTAAATGTTATTAGAAATATACTCTTGACAATTTTCTAAAACAAACAAATTCAAAAGGAGGTATAATATAATTTATATTTGAATTTAATAATTATTTTGGAGGTTATTATGATATATTTAAATAAATAAATATTTCAAGTTATAACGGGATTATGTTCAATTAACCATAAATTATATTCTAATTATTTCATAAATTTCGTACAATCCAACGGTTATCGTAAATTAGGTTCTTGGCAAAGATCGAAGACAACACTTGTGGACTTTCAACAACACTCAACAAAAGGTGGGGGCAAGATTTCGTATACGATTGGGACGGTTAGCGTAAAATAACTTAATATATATGTGTGTAGTGGTGACCTAAGCCCTACTAGCGATAAATAATTAAGGAGAGCCTATTCTCAAATAATGATTTTCACAAATCACTAGGCGAGGTTACGCCGGCCTTAATTAATTATCATAGGAATAATCTTTGACAATTTGGTATTGTATTGTGCTTGCATTATTCGGTTAATTTTATAATTGTTTATTTTATTTATACTTGAATGATTGTGATTGATAGATTAAGGAAATAATCGGTTAATGAGAGAAAAACATTGCTAGATATTAAGTAATTGATCCCCATTAACATAAGGAAAGTTGGATACAATGAGTAGTTATATTTGGTTGGGTTCTGGCTAAGGAAAGACTTGGTCGACTATGCCGTTTACAGTCCACCTCTCTTACCTGGGAAGTTAACCATACAATTACCCATTATACAAACTGAACTTATTATGTAAGGACAAAGATCAAATATGGCAAGACATTGGATGGATTTGGTACTCAACCTAAGTATCTAGATAATAAGTATAACTTGAAAAGTTGATACGATAATTCCCCATTATTAACTTAATACTTATGGCTAAGAGTTGCCACAAGATGAGTGAGTGATCATATAGACTTGCATTAAGGAATGTGTAAGTCCACCGCCGTGCGGTATGGGACGCACGAGGTTGATCAGTCGCCTGCAATCCCGACGGGGATTATTATCTATGCATGCTAGGCAAGACAAGGTTCTTGGCCTGAATTCTCAGGGACGATCGACTTATAACACCTAGGCTCCATGTGAAGTTAGGTGGCGTAGCTCTTGGTAATTGGGAGTACGTTGGTGGCATGTGGTCTAGTGATATCTGATCTTGGTAAATGGGATAGATATCATTGACAGCGTTTAGTGGCCTGAGTCAGCATATAGTTCAGGGATGCATTAGAATAAATAAAGTATATGTAATTGTGGGTATAAGATACGCTTGTTTGTATAAATATGGTTTCCATATATATTATTATTTTACACATTCATTCCCACTTTTAAACTTGTACATGAATCTTAGCCCTGTGTCATTTTTGTTTTGCATTTTGGATTATTTTATGACGATCAGACGATGAGCTCGAATCTTGCGTACTTCCCGACAACTCAGAAGGAAAGGATATGAAGTGACGTGGAGATGTGTTACTATAACATCTAGATTGGGAGCTGTTAGTGTTTTGTCAAACGCTAATCACATCCCTACTACTACAGTCAGTATAAGTGTCAGTCTTGTTGGACTTAGGAGGTCCCTTTTGGTATGCTTTCTTTTTGGTTTCCTTTCTGTACTTTTATTTTATGTTTTATCTATGTGGCAAGGCCGCTAGTCTTAACGGTGTCAAACTCTGTAAAATATATTTGAAGCATATGTATGTGAAACAGTATGTTTTTAAATAATTAAGTATTGTCCTTTAAAAATTTCAAATTTTTCTGTATTTTTATAAGGTTTCATTAGAATTCCACTAATGGGACATAGGCTGTCTCAGGAGGGATCTGCCCTTAAATCGCAAGGATTCCGGATAACTGCCCCGGATTGGGTCTCGAGAAGATTCACTTCCGATCAACCGCTGCTTGCATAAACTGCCCCATAATCAACTGATGCTCCGGGACTTGCCCTCAGACAAACCAATTCCAAACTCACAGGAAGTCATTGCCCCAGATTCACAGGGTTTCAAAGCACACCATTCTGATCCAGACCTCTGGCGATTCAGTCCTGATTGACTATTCCTTGCTGAAGTTCCTTCGTATCAGCTACTAACCTGCAACTAAAATTGTTTATTCACGAATAGTAATTTTAATGCAGTGTTCATGCAAATTTCGAAAAAATGTTGTATTGTCACTCATTTACGTGTCATGCTAGTGAGTGACGAATGAACTCAAGAGCTCAAACGTAGTGCTGATGCGATCAGTGAAAAATGCAATAAGGATATGATTAGCAAATCATGAAGGAGTCAGGTTACTCAACCTTATCGTAATGCGCTTTCAGAATAAACCCTGCCTCAATTAGGTCTTTTAAGGGTTGTATCGTGGTCGGGTTCACGGTTCGCGAAACAAAGGATATTTGGCTCAAATTATGATTTGTACCCACCCCGTCTACGTGATGTTCTCCGATCCTAAAGTTCAGTCAACTTGGGTCGAGCGCTCGCCTCTTCGAGAGGTATGTTGAACATTGGGAACAACTGGTTAAAGAACTCACAAGGTGTTTGACAGTTACTCCTTTTTCGTTTTCGGCGTCTGTGTCTACACGACTTCGTCCTTGTTCGAAGATTTTTCCTTTTTTATAATCCTTTCTTTTTCATTCTTTTGTTTTGATTCCCTAATTTTTGCCTGGACTGACTCCTTTTGAGTTTTTTTTCTTTTGAAGTCCAGCGGGATGCCCTGATTTTTGCTTAAGTATTTGCTTTCTAGCTTTTCTTTTTTACTTAGCGGGCTTTCTTATTCCTTTTTTCTTTTGGAACGAGTCGTGCGACACTGGTTGTCTTGATTGCTCCGAAAGGATTGTAACTGTCTCACTCCCGATTGGTGAGGTTTAACCATTGTGGTTGATGAGGTACGACCTCTGGCGAGGAATATGATGTGATTGGTCCTCGAAGGACAACACTCCTCTATAAGGCTTGAACGCTCGGTCAAGCTAACTGACAACTACCCTGCCCCGGGTTAAGATGCAAGGGTTTAACAGTCCGAAAGAAAACTCCTACTTCTCGGCTCGAAGTGGTTAACAAGGGATTCTCTTCCTTATCTCTCCGGTGTTTAGGGGATTTGAAACAATGCCTTGTACGTCATCGGCAAAGTTTTATCTGAAAGCAATACGATCATCGGTTATGAGTATTCAGTTTCATCATCCTCCCTCCGCTCATTGCTAATCATAGTAAGAAATCGGAGTAAATAAAATGCAAGTGCCAGTGCAATGCAGTAAATGAGTGACAACGACATAACTAATTCAGAAGAAATGCATATCCACTTTATTATCATTACCATTCGAAACATACAATGTTTAACAGCAAGTAGTAACTAACAGAAAAGAAACTACAAGTGCAAATGGTAAAAAGTCCGAGGACTGCCAATGTTGAGGACGTCTGCCCGTCTGGACCACTGGCTTCTGGAAGTAACCCTCTGAATCTACGAGCTCAAACAGCTGAGAGATCGTCACGTACAACCAAGACTCCATCTGGAAAGGAAATACACCCTTGGTCGATCAATTGCTGCACCTTCGCCTGGAAAGCCTTGCAATCTTCAGTTGAATGCCCCAGAGATCCACCATGGTAGCCACACTGAGCATGAGGATCGTACCCTGGAGTGTAAGGCTCTAGCACGGGCTTGAGAGCTTTCGGTTCCACCAAGGAATTCTGAACCAACAGTGGAAGAATCTGGCTGTACGGCACAGGCACTGGATGGGGAGAAGCATTCCTTTGTTCCACGTGGTTGCGAGGTCTCTTGTGATCCTGGTGCCGGTATTCTTTCCGCCCCGGAGCAAGAGGTTGTCGTTTCTGAATGGCGACGGTCTCTCGTTTAGGCGCTTGCGTCCCTGAGCTCGATCCAGATAGGAACTGCGAGCGAGGCGATTCAGTCACCAAAGGTCGCGGGACATATTCCAGATCTTTCTCAGCTTCAGGAAAAGGAGTGGAATCATCCACTTCTCCTGCAGGGTAAGGGATGAACTTTCCCGATGCTCTTATGCCGCCCGACACAAGCCTAATCGCCCTTGAGTCGATCAGGTCCTGAATCTTATTCCGGAGAGCCTTACATGTTTCAACATGGTGCCCCGGTGCTCCTGAGTGGAAATCGCAATGTATGTTGAGATCAACGTCTGGTGACACATCATCTGGTGGATTTGAGGTCCGAAGCTTGAGAACACGGTTCTGAACCAACAACGGCAGCAGCTGGGCATAACTCACAGGTAGTGGGTCCACAACTCTATCAAGTAGCTTCTTCTTTTGACCATAACCTTCAGGGTTATTCCGAGATGCTCGGCGCGGCTGATGACGAGACAGGCCTCGAGCTTCATGCTGTGTAGAGGGTCCATGAGGTCCACTTGGCTTCGGCACAGGTGGCACTGACGGTAACGGAGGAAGCACTCTGGTCTCCTCTTTGGGTGCTTGACCACTCTCCTTATTTAGCATACTTCTCACCACTCCCATGAGAAAGCTCAACTGATTCTGCAGCTGCTGATTCTCCTCTCTGAGCACTTGCTGGTCCAGACGCACCGCCTGTATGTCATTCATGACCTGCCCCAGCTGGCTTTGGACTTTCCCCAGTTCAGCTTGTATCTGCTCCATTAGTCTGAGCTGCCAGATTCTGCGTCAGACCTGTTAACACAAAGGTTAGAAGACAAGCCCCGGCTTCTGCCATGCAAGATGAATTATGCTAATGTCATGGGTGTCTGTACGTTTAGGAGATCACCCCTAATTCTGGTGTCAACGTGCCAACATAGTGTTAATACAGTGATAAGACTGGATCCATTCATGGAAGAAAATATCTCATATTGCTCGGGACACCAGAATCAGGGTACGAAACGTGCCTGTAGCACAGACACATGCTAATGGAATGCAAACATGAATATGCGAGCTAATGCAAAATGCAGGGATGCAACAATATATCCAGGTGGCTGCTGTGGAGATTTGATGTCAACAGTCGCTGCTGAGAAGGAAACCCCGGCGTAAACCCCACTGATCTGATCTGCCGAGAATAACCATCTGATAGGATCGAGATCAAACTTCTGCTCTGACAAGAACGAAGGCCTGATAATAAAGACACCGGATGCAAGATCAAGGAGTATCTGTTGATGAAGTCTTCAGACCCCAAATCATAAATCTGCCCTCTCAAGAACAAAAATACAGCTGCTGATGAGATCTTCAAACCCCACTCAAAAATCTGCCCTGTCAAGAACAGAATAACAACTGCTGACGAGATCCTCAGACCCCATTCAAAAATCTGCTCCATCCAGAACAACTTCTGATAATGATACTCTGATCAAGGCCTGCTCTATCAAGAACAGACAAACACCCGATGATAATATCCTCTGATCAAACCCTTGCTCTATCAAGAACATATCTGCAACTGAGAACCCAACATAACTGATTTACTGTTAAGAAAACCAGGTAGTCTGGAGGTCAAAGTTTCCTGCAATATCGCAACCCCACTCACAGGTATGATGGACCTAATCCACAGACAAAGGTACGGCATCCTATGCGGTTGTCAGCGTCACAGACATTCATGAGTGACAATACGATTCCCAGAAGGAGTGGCATCGTCAAGTCATGAAGAGGCCTCTCTTAGCTGACTTCCAATTGATCGGTCCCCAGAGTCGACAATCCTCACGTCTGGACTCCCCTCAGATCCTCAGGACTGGAAAGGAGCACCTCTGCAAGAATCTCGTCTGAGCGCAGATTTTCGTAGGGAACTGTGCCTGCTCAGCAGACAGGTTCGTCTACTACTTCTCCGCAACTATATCTAGGTGTGTACTCAAGCCCAGGTCCGGCTTTTCACTCACAGTAACATCCCTCTCCCACAGCAGCACAGATAATCATATCAAACTGGAAATAAAATGCGGGAAATAAAATGCGGGAAGTAAAGATGCGATAAATAAACGCAACCCAACAAGCAAACACACAAACGATAGGATTGACTCGCGTAGGGGATGGGAAACGGTCCCAGCATAAGGGATGGGAAAAGTCCCTAGATGTCATGTTTCCCCAGCAGAGTCGCCAGCTGTCGCTTGCGCGAAAATAAGGTGCCGGCATGACAGAAGAGTCGCCACCTTTCGTTATTTATCCCTCGGAGCGGGAAAGGAAACGATCGGAAAAACCTGACGAAAAAGGGTAAGACAAGGTCGTCGCAACCATTGTCTGGGTTCGGGAGTCGGTTACGCAAGGGGAAGGTATTAGCACCCCTCACGTCCGTCGTACTCGACGGGATCCTCGCTTGTTTGTTTACTTGGACGGGTTGGTTATAATCTATCTACCTATCAAGGCTGGCTGAAAAAAGAAAAGAAAAATGACTCGGCAAAGCGTCGCACTTTATGCCTACGTATTCTCATCAGAGAATGAGAAATCAGAGTCAACGTAGTTCGGCTAACTACGGGGGAAGATGGGGAAAGTTGCTCGCTAGGACGTCGCATCCTATGCCTACGTACTTTCATCTGGTATGAAGATCAGAGCAAACGTAGTTCGGGAAACTACAGGAAAAATAGCTCAACTAGGAGGGAGACTATCAAGTCCTACTGTTATCATGCCATGGATTCATCCTATGGTTGAGGTTTGAACAGGGAACTCCTAGAAGTTGTCATGCATAGGTTTCAACCTAAAAGTCTATCATCAAATCCTCGTCAGAAGAAATGAGAGTCCTAAGGGATCATGTCAATGATACACCAAAACAGGCAAAAACATCAGCTTTAACAGTAAAATGCATGCAATGCAAGTGAGGGAGGAAATGTGTGTGGGGCTTCAGCCTCCACAAGCTCATCTCAACCTCAAGCCAGTCATGAAATAACAGTAATCATACTGAAAATAAACAACATGCTATCAAGCAATAACCAGATAAAGGAAATGAAGTGCCATCAGGCAAACAAACACCCTTGAGAAAGAATCATCTATTCTCTAATCCTAACCCTAATCACAGAATCTGAACAAATCTAAGCAAAGCTCTCAAGCAAAACCATAAACAAGAGAAATCAATCCCAGTCTTCAAGCTTCAGAACAAGCTTACCAAAGAAAGGGAGCTAAGCAAGCAGACTCATAGTGTCTTCCTCAGGAAAGCACTAGGAGGTGTATACTCAGGAGTCATACCCTATGTGGCTCAACCACTGTGATCAGTTTATATTCCTCCTCAGGAGAAATTAAACTCACAAGCAGGCTCCAACATCACTGGATATTTAGGAAATCCTATCTGAACTAGTGGAACTAAATGAACAGACTCATAGGACCTTCCTCAGGAAAGTACTAGGAGGCTTCCACTTAGGAGTTGTATCCTATGTGGCTCAACAACTGTGATCAGTTTACATTCCTCCTCAGGAGAAATTAAACTCACAAGTTGGCTCCAACATCATTGGATACTTGAGAAATCCTAGATAAACTAATGGAACTAAGTGAATAGACCCATAGGACCTTCCTCAGGAAAGTACTAGGAGGCTTCCACTTAGGAGTTGTATCCCATGTGGCTCAACAACATGTGATCAGTTTACATTCCTCCTCAGGAGAAATTAAACTCACAAGTTGGCTCCAACATCATTGGATACTTAAGAAAGAGGTGAGAAGAAAGAATGAAAGTCATTCACAGTGCCTTCCTCAGGAAAGTACCATGAACTTCCTTCAAACTTCAGGATCTCAAACCTCACAAACAGGGGACAAGCTAAGCCCTGGGTCTCTGAATCTTGATCTACCATCTTCTCTTCATGATGCTCTCCATCAAGGTCTTCAAGGCAACACAAGCCCCTCAACAAATTCCTCAAAACAAACCCCAAAGATGAACAGATAACCACAGGGGAGACAAAATCAATAGGCAACTTCAGAAAATACCTAAAAATACTAAACTAATGGGGAAAAATCTAACAAATATTCACAAGGGTCCTCAACACCTACTCATAACATCTACAAAGGTCTCTACCTAAAAATCAAGATAAAACTCAATCAAAGAAAGTGAATTCTTCACCTAAACACAACCTAAACCCTAATTAGGATACCCTAAATCTACCCTAATTAAACTAATCAAAACTTAATTCTAAAATTCTAGAAAAAATCCTATGGGGAACTATGATTCATCATCTAATGGCACCAAAAAGAATGGATTAAAAACCCTAAAGGAAGGTTCTAAAATAATTCCTACAAAATCATGCATCAAAACTAAACAATATAAAAGCTATTTATTTGGAAAATCTATTAAAAATATTAAACCTAAAAATAAAATCTCATTTTTATTTTTATAATTTTCTACACATTTTCATCTAATTATAGAAAAAAGAAGAATTTAAAAATCATTTTCTATCATTTTTTAATGGATTAAACAAAACAGGAAAAAAAAATTGAAAGAAAATAAAAGAATTAAAATGAATTAAGGGAGGGGGGTGTATACAGCAACACGCGCTAGTTAAAAAGGATTGGGCCAGCAATAAGGGGGGTGGGAATAGAACATTGAGGCCCAGCGCTGGTTTAATGAAACGCAGCGTTTGGGATTAGATTTGAAATTCCCTCCAATCTTCAGACACACGCACAGCCATTGGATTAGGTGAAATTGTCAAACTTTGGACTTGATCCAACGGCTTCTCCTTCATCGTCCCAAATGGGACCTAGGGTTTTCAGACCCCTCCCTCCATGCGCCATGATTCAAGCTCTTCTATCTCTCTCCATACGCCACGAAACAACATGATTCAAAAATGAAAGTTGCTCTAAACCTCAAGGGGAACACAACCATACATACACTTTTCATTAATTCGCCCTAGATTGTTCTAACAGAAAGCAACAAGATCGTGGTTCAAAATCTTCAACTGATATCAACCTTCATTAAACTTCAGTTTAATGGTCTACAGATGCTCTTGATGTTATCCTGGTTATTCTAACCTAATTCTTGCTACCTAAAACTCATCAAACAGCCAGCTATGGAAGATTAAAGATTTCTGGTCCTGTTATGGATTGCCATGGAACAAGCTGTAACTTCTAGGGTTTAATCATCTAGCCTAGTACATCATTTCTATACCTATAAAACTAACTAAAACTCAATAATTTAGGAGATATAAGGTGAAGAAGAAACCTGTCAAGCAATGATGGAGGAAGCTCGTGGGGATGCTTGCAAGGCTTGAAATTGGTTCAAGATGATCCTACAATGGTCCTCAACCTTCTGTTTGCACTTGTGATGGTGGAGATGGCTTGTAGTGGAAGATATCTTGGATTGCTTCAACTTGAAGAAATTGCTTCAATGGCTATCTCTCCTTCTCTCTCTTCTGACTTGGCTCAAGTTTCACCAACCTTAGACTCTCCACAATGCACTCTTTTTATATTGATGGTTGGATGCTTCTAGATTCATCTAGAAGGGTGTGGAAGTTTCTTTAAAATCTCATGATATGCCAAGTTGGATTTCTCACATCTCATATGCCATGCCTTGTAATTTGGTCTCAAATTCTCCTTACATGAGTTATTGAGTGGTAAGGAATGCAAATCAGCCTTTAGTTTCACTTGTGTAGGGTTTTTCAATGTTACCTTCTTTTGCAAGCAACAAATTTCCAAAGGAACCTCATTTTTTAAGCCTCAAATGAAAATTCTACTTAAACCAAAGTTCTTAAAATAGTTTTTCCAATCAAAATGATATATTGGATGACCTATTTTGGATTTGTGGATCTCCCAAATCACTTTTCAATTTCAACTTTTCAAAGTTATAAGCCATTTTTAGTTCATTTTTGACCAATCATGGAATTTCATGCTATGAGCTTTTTCAATAATTTGTGACCTTCTTTCTAGACTTAAAATCCCATTTTGAGCAACTTTCATGTTTTGAGTTTTTCCATTTGAGGCTTGGAAATAGGAGTTTTAGGCATTGGCTAAAATGACCTATAACTGACAAATGACCAAAATACCCCTGCCTTGCTCAAACCATAAGTTGAGTTCCACAAATCCAATCAAGGACTTCTACCACTCAAATTAAAGCTAAGAAGATCCTCTTCAACATTCATGTTGACCAAGAAACCATAGGAATCATCCTACTAAGGCAAAAGTTGTCTGCAAGTTGGGTGACTTTCATGGACCCAGATTCACATACCTCTGCTGACCTGTAATTTGTCAAAACCATAACTTGAGCTCTGTAACTCCTATCAAGGACTTCCACCACTCAAATTAAAGATTAGAACAAGCTCTACAACATTCATGTTGTGGGGAAGATGAGATATTAATCACATCTAGAGCTAAAACTGCCTGGAAGATAGGGATCAAATTAGGGTTTTTCACTGACAATCCTTGGAAACCCTTGACTTGAAACTTCTCAAACTCCTCAATCATGATGAGTTGGTCTAGGAATCATCTTTATAACATCTCTATACATCATTCCATGATCTCATGGCCCTTGGATTAGGTCTCAACCTTCTCCAAATTTTCAGTTATCCTAGGGTTGACCCAGTCAAAACCCTAATTCTACCATTCATGGTTGAATCCTCTGAGTTCTTGCATAATGACTTCTATGGGCTTCAGGATGGCTATCAAGACATCTCATAAGCTTTCCCAAAACATCTAGTCCATTCTCAAGGTCTCAGAATCATCTGAGGAGCACCCACAACTCTCAAACTATGAAGCACACAACCCTGGTTTCAACCAATTCCTCTGAGGATCTCCTGCACTTTCTGATGAAGGTATCAACTTTCAAACACTCAATGAATAAACAATTGTTGGTCAAATTTTGGGGTGCAACACCTGCGTTTGTGTGTGTGTGTGTCCATGCACGTGTGTGTGTGTGTGTGTGTGTGTGTGTGTGTTTGTATGTGTTTAGGTGCGTGCGCGTGTGTTTATGTGTGTGTGTGTGTGTGTGCGCGCGTGCATGCGTGCTTGCAAGTGTGCATGCGTGTGTGTATGTGCGTGCGCATGCGCGTGAGTAAATGTGCGAGCAAGCGCGTGCGCGTGTGTTGCTGTGCGCGCACATGTTTGTGTATGTGCGTACTTGTGTGCGCGCACGCGTGTGTGTGTGTTTGTTATGTGTGTGTGCATGTGTACGTGCACGTGTGTGTATGTGTGCGCGCACGTGCGTGTGTTCGTACATGTGTGGGTAGGTGTGTGTGCGTGCTTGCGTGCGTTTACGTGTGTGATTACGCGCGCACGGGCCCGCATGTGTGTTTGTGTTTTTGTGTTTGTGTGTGCGCACGTGTGTGTGTGTGGGCACGCGCCCGCGTGTTTGTAAGTGTGTGTGTGTGTGTGTGCACATACGTGTGTGCATGTTTGTATGTGTCCGCGTGCATGCGTGCGTGCGTCCATGCGCGCGCACGTGTGTGTGTGTGTGTGTTTGTGTGTGTGCGCACGTGTGTGTGTGTGTGTATGCGGGTGTGTGTGCGTGTGTGTGTACGTGTGAGAGAGAGTGTGTGCGCACGCGTGTGTGTGTGTGCGCGTGCACACGAGCTTTTGTGTGCGCGCGCGTGCATTAGTGCATGTGTGTGTGTGTGTGTGCCTGTATGTGAGTGCGCGTTTGTGTGTGTGCCAGCGCACGCGCGTGCCCCCGTGTTTGGGTTTGTGCGTGCGCACGCGTGTGTGTGTGTGTCACTGTGTGTGCGCGTGCATGTTTTTGTGTGCGTGTCTCTGTATGCGCACACGCGTGTGTGTGTGTCTGTGTCTGTGTGTGCACGCACGCGTGTGTGTGTGTGTCTGTCTCTGCGAAGGTGCGTGTGTGTGTGTGTGCACGTGTGTGTTTGTGTGTGTGCGTGAACACGTGATTGTGTGTACGCGAGTGCGATTGTGCGTGCGTGTGTGTTCGTGTGTGAGTGCATGCGTGTGTGCGTGTGGGTGTGTGTGCGTGCGTGTGTGTGTGTGCGAGCGTGTGCACACTTGTGTGTGTGCGCACGCGTCTGTGTGTGTGCGTCTGTGTGTGTATGTGTGTGTGTGTGTGTGTGCACGTGTGTGTGTGTGTGTGTGCGTATGTGTGTATGTGTGTGCGCGCCCACGTGTGTGTGTATGTGCGCGTGAACGCGCGCACTCGCGCGCTTGTGTGATTATGTGCGTGCACGCGCGCACGTGTGTGTGTGTGTGTTTGTGTCTGTGTGTGCGCGCGTGTGTTTGTGTGTGTGTCTGTGTATGTGCGCAAGCGTGTGTGTGCGTGTGTGTTTCTGCGCGGGTGCGTTTGTGTGTGTCTGCACGCGCTTGTGTCCTTGCGTGTGTCCCTTCGTTTGTGTGTATGTGTGTGCGCACACACGCGTATGTGTGTGTTTGTGTGTGCTTAGGTGTGTGCGCGTGTGAGTATGTGTGTGTGTGTATGCGCGCGCGTGTATGTGTGTGTGCATGCGCGCGTGCGAGTGTGCATGCGTGTGTGTATGTGTGTGTGCATGTGTATGTGCACGTGAGTGTGTGTGTGTGTGCGCGCGTGCGTGTGTTCGTACATGTGTGCGTAGGTGTGTGTGCGTGCTTGCGAGTGTGCATACGCGCGCACGGGCACGCGTGTGTGTTTGTGTTTGTGTTTGGGTGTGAGCACGTGTGTGTGTGTGTGTGTGCGTGTGTGCGTGTGTGTGTGTGTGCACACATACGCGTGTGCGTGTTAGTATGGGTGCGCGTGCATGCTTGCGTGCGTCCATGCGCGCACGTGTGTGTTTGTGTGTGTGCGCACGTATGTGTGTGTGTGCGCCGGTGTTTGTGCGTGTATGCGTGTGAGAGAGAGAGTGTGCGCACGCGTGTGTGTGTTTGTGTGCGCGAACGTGCGTGCGTGTATGTGTGTGTATGCGCGAGCACGTATTTGTGTGTGTGTGCGCGTGCGTGTGTGTGTATGCGTGTGTGTGTGTGTATGTGAGTATGTGTGCGCGAGCGGCGTGCGTTAGTGCATGTGTGTGTGTGTGAGTGCGCGTTTGTGTGTATGCCCGCGCACGCGCGCACGTCCTTTTGTTTGGGTTTGTGTGCGCGCACACGTGTGTTTGTGTCTCTGTGTGTGTGCGTGCGTGTTTTTGTGTGCGTGTCTGTATATGCGTGCACGCGCGCGCGTGTGTATGTCTGTGTCTGTGTGTGCACGCACGCGCGTGTGTGTTTGTCTGTGCCTGCGCAGGTGTGTGTGTGTGTGTGCGTGCACACGTGATTGTGTGCATGCGAGTCGGATTGTGCGTGTGTGCGTGCGTGCGCGCGCGTGCATGTGAGTGTGTTGGCGAGCGTGTGCGTACTTGTGTGTGTGCGCACGCGCGTGTGTGTGTGTTTCCGTGTGTGTATGTCTGCATGTGTGTGTGTGTGTATGTGTGTGCACGTGTGTGTGTGTGTGTGCGTGTCCGCGTGTATGTGTATGTGTGTGCGAGCGGCGTGCGTTAGTGCATACGTTCGTGCATGCGTCTGTGTGTGCGTGCCCACGTGTGTGTGTACACGCGCACGCGCGCGCTTGTGTGATTGTTTGAGCGCACGCGCGCGCGTGTGTTTGTGTGTTCGTGTGTGCGCACGTGTGTTTTTGTGTGTGTCTGTGTGTGCGCGCACGAGTGTGTGTGCGTGGGTTTCTGCGAAGGTGCGTTTGTATGTGTGTGCATGTGTGCGTGCCTGCATTTGTGGGTGTGTGTGCATGTGTGCGTGCGTGCGTGTGTTTGTGTGTGTGTGTGCACGCACGCGTGTGTTGTATTTGTGTGTGTTTAGGTTTTCGCGCGTGTGCGTGTTTGTGTGCGTGCATGCGTGCTTGCGAGTGTGCATGTGTGTGTGTATGTGCATGCGCATGCTAGTGTTTAAGTGCGAGCGGACGCGCGCGCATGTGTGTGTGGGTGTGCGCGCACATGTTTGTGTGTGTGCGTACTTGAGTGCGTGCACGCGAGTGTATGTGTGTGTATGTGTGTGCACGTGTGTGTGAGTGTGCGTGTGTGCGTACGTGTGTGCGTGGGTAGGTGTGCGTGCGTGCGTTTGTGTGTGTGTGTGTGTGTGTGCGCGCGCACATATGTGTGTTTGTGTGTGTGTGCGTGTGTGTGCGCGCACGTGTTTTTGTGAGTGTGTGTGCGCGTGTCTGTATGTGTGTGCACGTAGGCGTGTATGTGTGTGTGTACATGCGCGTGTGCGTGTTTGTGTGTGTGCACGCGGGCATGCGTGCGTGCGTGTATGCGCGCGCGTGTGTATGCATGTGTTTGTGTGTGCGCGCATGTTTGTTTGTTTGTGTGTGTGTATGCGGGTGTGTGAGTGTGTGTGTGTGTGAGAGAGAGAGAGTGTGTGTGCCCACGCGTGTGTGTTTGCTTGCGTGTGTGTGTGTGTGTCCGTATGTGTAGGTGCAAGCGCGTGTGTGTGGACGCGTGTGTGTGCTTGTGTGTGTGTGTGTGCGCGTGTTTGTGTGTGTGAGAGAGAGAGAGTGTGTGCGCACGTGCATTTGTGTGTGTATGTGCGTGTGTGTCTGTGTGTGCATGCGCGTTTATGTTTGCGAGTGTGTGTGTGTGTGTGTGTGTCTGTGCGTTTGTGTGTATGCCTGTGCGTATGTGTGTCTATGCGTGAGGGTGTGTGTGCGCGTGTGTGTGTGTGTGAACCCGTGCACGCGCGCGCGAGTATTCTTGTGTGTGTGTGTGTGTGTGTGTGTGTCTGTGTGCGTGCGCACGTTTGTGTGTGTTTGTGTGTGTGTGTGTGAGAGAGAGAGAGAGAGAGAGAGAGAGTGAGCGCACGCGCGTTTGTGTGCGTGTGTGCGCGTATGTGTGGGCGTGCGTGTGTCGGTGTCTGTGTATGCAAGCGCGTGTTTGTGGGCACGCGAGTGCGTGTGTGCTTGTGTGTGTGTGTGCGTGTGTGCGTGTGTGTGTTTGTGTGTGCGAGTGTGTGTGTGCGTGCGTGTTTGTGTGTGTGTGCGTGTGCGCGGTCGTGCGTGCGGTCGTGCATGTGTGTGTGTGTGGGTGCGTGTGTGCGTGCGGTCGTGCCTGAATGTGTGTGTGCAAGCACACGCGTGTATGTTTGCGCGCACATGCATGCTTGTGTGCGCGTGTTTGTGTGTGCGTGTGTGTGTGATTGTGAGCTTGCGTGTGCGTGTTTGTGTATGTGTGTGTGTGTGTGCGTGCACGCGTGTTTGTGTATGTGTGTGTGCGGGTATGCACGTGCGTGTAAGTGCTTGCGGACGCGTGTGTGTATGCGTGCACGTGTGGGTTTGTGTGTTTGTGTGTGTGTGTGTGTTTGTGTGTGTGTGTGTGTTTGTGTGTATGTGTATGATAGAGTGTGCGCACGCATGTGTGTATGTGTAAGTGTGTGTGTGTATGTGTGTGTGTGTGTGTGTGTCCGTGTGTGCATGCGCGTGTTTGTCTGCACGTGAGTGCGCGTGTACGTGCGTGTGTATGTGTGTGTGTGTGCGCGTGTGTGCGTGTTTTTTTGTGTGTGTGTGTGCGCGTATGCGTACGCGCGCGCGTGTGTGTATGCGTGTGTGTGTGTGTGTGTGTGTGCGTGCGTGTGTGTGTGTGTGTGCGAGCAGCGTGCGTAAGTGCAAGCATGCGTGCGTGCATGCGTGCGTGTGTGTGCGTGTGTGCGTGTGCATGTGTGTGGGCGCGCGCACGCGCATGCATGTGTTCATGCTCGCACGCGTGTGACAGTGTCTGTGCGCGCGCGTGTGTTTTTTTGTGTGTGTCTAAGTGTGGGCGCACATGTGTGTGTGTGTGCGTATGTGTGTGCGTGCAAGTCAGCGTGTGTGTGTGGGTGTGTGGGTGTGTGTGCACGTGTGTGTATGAGTGTGCGCGCGTGCGTGTGCGTGCGAGTGCGTACATGTGTGTGTGTTCGTGCTCGAACGCGCGCATGGGCTAGCTTGTATGTGTTTGTGTGTGTGCACGTATGTATGTGTGTGCGTGCGCGTGTATGTTTGGGTGTGTGTGCATGTGTGTGTGTTTGTGCCTGTGTGCACATGCGCGTGTGCGTGTTTGTGATTGTGTGCGCGTGCAGGAGTGCGTGCGATCATGTGTGCGTGCGTGTATGTGTGCGTGCGTGTGTGCATGCGTATGAGCGTGCGCGCGAGTGTGTGTTTGTGTGTGTGTGTGTGTATGTGTGTGTGTGTGTGTGCGAGTGCGTGTGTGCGGGCGTGTGTGCGTGCATGTGTGTGTGTTTGTGCCCATACGTGCGCATGGGGGCGCTTTTGTGTTTGTTGTTGTGTGTTTGTGTGTGCGCACGTGTGTGTGAGTGCGCGCGCGTGTGTGTGTATGGGTGTGTGTGCGTGTGTGTGTGTGTGTGTGAACATGCGTGTGCATGTTTGTGTGTGCGTGCAGGAGCGCGTGCGCTCGAGCGGGCACGCGTGTGAGCGTGTGTGTGTGTGTGTGTGTGTGTGTGAGAGAGAGAGAGAGAGAGAGAGAGTACGCGCACGCACTTGCGTGTGTGTTTGTGTGTGTGTGTCTGCGCAGGTGTGTTTCTGTGTGTTTGTGTGGGTGCGTGCGTGTTTGTGTGTGTGTTCGGTCGTGTGTGTGGTCGTGCTTGTGTGTGTGTGTGTGCATGCGTGCGTGCGGTCGTGCGTGTGTATGTGTGCGTGTGTGTGTGCGATCGTGCGTTAGTGTGTGTGTGTCTGTGCGCACACACCTGTGTGTTTGCGCGCACACGTACGCTTGTGTGCGCGTGTTTTTTTGTGTGTGCGTGTGTGTGAACGCGTGTGTGTTTGTGTGATTGTGTGCACGCGTGTGTGTGGGCGGGTTTGTGTGCGTGTGTGCGTGTGTGTGTGTTTGTGCGTGTGTGTGTGTGTGTGTGCGTGCACGCGTGTTTGTGTGTGTGTGTGCGGGTATGCATGTGTGTGTAAGGGATTGCACACGCGTGTGTGCATGTGTGCGTATGTGCGCGCGTGTGGGTTTGTGTTTGTGTGTGTGTGTGTGTGCGCGCGATAGATTGTGCGCACGAGTGTGTGTGTGTGTGTGTGTGTGTGTGTGTGTGCGAGTGTGTGTCTGTGTGTGCATGCGCGTGTTTGTGTGCATGCGACTGCCTGTGTATGCGTGTGTGTAAGTGTATGTGTGTGTGTGTGTGCGTGTTTGCGTGTGTGTTTGCGCGCGCCTATGCGTACGTGTGTGTGTATGTGTGTGTGTGTGTGTGTATGTGTGCACAGTTGTGTGTGCGTGCGCGCGCGCGTGTGTGTGTGTGTGTGAGCGGCGTGCGTCAGTGCATGCATGCGTGCGTGCGTACGCGTGTGTCCGTGCGTGTGTGTGTGGGAGCGCGCACGCGCATGCGTTTGTTCATGCTCACACGCGTGCGCGGGTGTGTTTGTGTGTGTGTCTGTGTCTGTGTGTATTCGCGGGTGTGTTTGTGTGTGTGTGTGTCTAAGTGTGCGCACACGCGTATGTGTGTATGCGTGTGTGTGTGCGTGCATGTCAGCGTGTGTGTGTGTGTGCGTGTGTGTGTGTGTGCACGTGTGTGTATGAGTATGCGCGAGTGAGTGTGTGTGCGTGTGTGTACGAGTGTGTGCATGTGTGTGTGTTCGTGCCCGTACGCGCGCACAGGCGCGCTTGTGTGTTTGTTTGTGTGTGTTTGTGTGTGCGCACGTGATTGTGGGCGTGTGTGCGCGCGTGTGTGTATGGGTGCGTGTGCGTGTGTGTGTCTGTGTGTGTGCACATGCGCGTGTGCGTGTTTGTGTTTGTGTGCGCGTGCAGGAGTGTGTGCGATCGTGTGTGTGTGCGTGTATGTGTGTGTGCGTGTGTGCGAGTGCGTGCGTGCATGTGTGTGTGTTCGTGCCCGTACGCGCACATGGGCGCACTTTTGTGTTTGTTTGTGTGTGTTTGTGTGTGCGCACGTGTGTGTGATTGCGCACGCGCGTGTGTGTATGTGTGCGTATGTGTGTGTGTAAACATGCGCGTGTGCATGTTTGTGTCTGTGTGCACGCGCAGGAGCGCGTGAGCTCGTGCGCGCGTGTGTGTGAGTGTTTGTTTGTGCGCGCACGTGTGTGTGTGTCAGAGAGAGAGAGAGAGAGATTATGCGCACGTGTATGTGTGTGCTTGCGTGTGTGTGTGTCTGTATCTGTGTGTGTATGTGCACGTGCGTGTATGTGTGCACGCGTGTGTGAATGTGCGTGTGCGTGTTTGTGCATCTGTGTGTGTGTGCATGTGTTGTGTGTGCATGTGTGTGTGTGTGTGTGCGTGTATTTGTGTGTGTAGGTTTTTGCGTGCGTGTGTATGTGCACGTGTGTGTGTGTGGGGGGGGGGGGGGGGCGTGCTTGTGTTCGTACATGTGTGCGTAGGTGTGTGTGCGTGCTTGCGTGCGTTTGCGAGTGCTTGTACGCGCGCATGGGCGCGAATGTGTGTTTGTGTTTGTGTGTTTGTGTGTGGGCACGTGTGTGTGTGTGTGTCTGTGGGCATGCGCGCGCGTGTTTGTAAGTGTGTGCGCGTGTGCCTATGTGTGTGTGCGTGCGTGCACGCGTGTTTGTGTGTGTGCGGGTATGCATGTGTGTGTAAGTGGTTGCGCACGCGTGTGTGCATGTGTGTGTATGTGAGCGCGTGTGGGTTTGTGTGTTTGTGTGTGTATGTGTGTGTGTGTGTGTGTTTGTGTGTGTGTGTGTGCGATAGAGTGTGCGCACGCGTGGGTGTGTGTGCGTGTACGTATGTGTGTGTCTGTGTGTGCATGCGCGTGTTTGTGTGCATGCGAGTGCGTGTGTACGTGCGTGTGTATGCGTGTGTGTGTGCGTGTGTGTGTGCGTATGTGTGTGTATGTTTTTGTGTGTGGGTGTGTGCGCGCGTGTGCGTACGCATGTGTGTGTGTGTGTTCATGCTCGCACGCGCGCGCGCGCGTTTGTTTGTGTGTGTATGTCTAAGTGTGCGCGCACGTGTGTGTGTGTGTGCGCGTATGTGTGTGCGTGCAAGTCAGCGTGTGTGTGCGTGTGTGTGTGTGTGCACGTGTGTGTATGAGTCTGCGAGCGTGTATGTGCGTGTGTGTCTGTGTGTGCGAGTGCGTGCATGTGTGTGTGTTCATGCCCGTACGCGCACATGGGCGCGCTTTTGTGTTTGTTTGTGTGTGCGCACGTGTGTGTAGGTGCGCGCGCGTGTGCGTATGGGTGCGTGTGCGTGTGTGTCTGTGTGTGTGCACATGCGCGTGTGCGTGTTTGTGTTTGTTTGCGCGCGCGTGCGTGAGCGTGTGCGTGTGTGTGTGTGTGAGAGAGAGAGAGAGAGTATGCGCACGTGTATGTGTGTGCTTGCGCGTGGTTGTGTATCTGCACGCGTGTGTGAATGTACGTGTGTGTGTGCGCCTGTGTGTGTGCGTGTGTGTGTGCGTGGGTTTGTGTGTGTAGGTATTTGTGTGCGTGTGTATGTGCACGTGTGTGTGTGGGGGGGGGGGGGCGTGTGTGTGTTCGTACATGTGTGCGTAGGTGTGTGTCTGTGCTTGCGTGCGTTTGCGAGTGCTCGTACGCGCGCATGGACGCGCATGTGTGTTTGTGGTTGTGTGTTTGTGTGTGCGCACATGTGTGTGGGTGAGGGCACGCGCGCGCGCGTTTGAAAGTGTGTGTGCATGTGCGTGTGTGTGTGCGCACATACGTGTGTGTGTGTGTGTGCGCGTGCATGCATGCGTGCATCCATGCGCGCACACGTGTGAGTGTGCGTGTGTGTTTGTGTGTCTGTGCACGTGTGTATATGCGGGTGTGTGTGTATGTGTGTGTGCATGTGAGAGAGAGAGAGAGTGTGCGCACGCGTGTGTGTGTTTATGTGTGCGCACGTGTGCGTGTGTGTGTGTGTGCCCGTATGCGTGTGTGTGTATGCGTGTGTGTGTGTGTGTGTGTGTGTGTATGCACTTGTATGTGGGTATGTGTGCGCGAGCGCCGTGCGTTAGTGCATGTGTGTGTGTTATAGTGGGCGTTTGTGTGTGTACCCGCGCACGCGCACGCGCCTGTGTGTTTGGGTTTGTGCGCGCGCACGCGTGTATGTGTGTCTATGTGTATACGTGTGCGTGTTTTTATGTGCGTGTCTGAGTATGCGCGCACGTGCGTGTGTGTGTGTTTGTGTCTGTGTGTGCATGCACACGCGTGTGTGTGTGTTTGTCCGTGTCTGCGCAGGTGTGTGTGTGTGTGCGCGCGTGCACACGTGATTGTGTCCACGCTAGTGCGATTGTTCGTGTGTGTGTATCCGTGTGTGTGTGAGTGCGTGCGTGCGTGTGTGTGTGTGTGTGCGAGCATGTGCACACTTGTGTGTGTGCGCACGCGTCTGTGTGTGTGTGTATGTGTATGCGTGTGTGTGTGTGCACACACAGACACACACACACACACGCACGTGCGCGCATACTCAGACACGCACAAAAAAACACGCACGCGTATACACATAGAAACACATACACGCGTGCGCGCGTGTTTATAAGTGTGTGCGTGCGCGTGTGTGTGTGCACACATACGCTTGTGCATGTTTGTATGTGTCAGCGTGCATGCGTGCGTGCGTTCAAGCGCGCGCACGTGTGTGTGTGTGTGTGTCTGTTTGTGTGTGTGCGCACGTGTGTGTGTGTATGCGGGTGTGTGTGTGTTTGTGTGTGTGCGCACGTGTTTGTGTGTGTGTGTGCGCGCGCACACACGAGCTTGTGTGTGTGCGCGTGCGTGCGTTAGTGCATGTGCGTGTGTGTGTGTGTCTGTATGTGAGTGCGCGTTTGTGTGTGTACCCGCGCACGCGCGCATGCCCCTGTGTTTGGGTTTGTGCGCGCGCACGCGTGTGTGTGTCTCTGTGTGTGCGCGTGCGTGTTTTTGTGTGCGTGTCTCTGTATGCGCACACGCGTGTGTGTGTGTCTGTGTCTGTGGGTGCAAGCACGCGCGTGTGTGTTTGTCTGTGTCTGCGAAGGTGCGTGTGTGTGTGTGTTTGTGTGTGTGCGTGCACACGTGATTGTGTGTACGCGAGTGTGTGTGTCTGTGTCTGTGGGTGCAAGCACGCGCGTGTGTGTTTGTCTGTGTCTGCGAAGGTGCGTGTGTGTGTGTTTGTGTGTGTGCGTGAACACGTGATTGTGTGTACGCGAGTGCGATTGTACGTGCGTGTGTGTTCGTGTGTGAGTGCATGCGTGCGTGTGTGTGTGTGCGCGAGCGTGTGCACACTTGTGTGTGTGCGCACGCGTCTGTGTATGTGCGTCTATGTGTGTATGCGTGTGTGTGTATGTGCACGAGTGTGTGTGTGTGCGCGCGTGTGTGTATGTGTGTGCTAGCGGCGTGCGTTAGAGCATACGTGCATACGTATGTGTGTGTGTCTGTGTGTGCGCGCGCTTGTGTGATTATGTGCGTGCACGCGCGCGCGTGTGTTTATGTCTGTGTCTGTGTGCGCGCGCGTGTGTTTATGTGTGTGTCTGTGTGTGCGCGCAAGCGTGTGTGTACGTGTGTGTTTCTGCGCGGGTGCGTTTGTGTGTCTGCACGCGCTTGCGTCCTTGCGTGTGTCCCTGCGTTTGTGTGTGTGTGTGTGTGTGTGTGCACACGTGTGTGTGTGTGTGTGTTTGTGTGTGCTTAGGGGTGTGTGTGTGTGTATGTGTGTGTGCATGCGCGCGTGCGAGTGTGCATGCGTGTGTGTATGTGTGTGTGCATGTGTATGTGCACGTGTGTGTGTGTGTGTGTGCGCGTGCGTGTGTTCGTACATGTGTGCGTAGGCGTGTGTGCGTGCTTGCGTGTGAGCATACGCGCGCACGGGCACACATGTGTGTTTGGGTGTGCGCACGTGTGCGTGGGCACGCGCGCGCGTGTGTGTAAGTGCGTGTGTGTGTGTGTGTATGTGCGTGCGCGTGTGCGTGTTAGTATGTGTGCGCGTGCATGCGTGCGTGCGTCTATACGCGCGCACGTGTGTGTGGGTGTGTGTTTGTGTGTGTGCGCACGTGTGCGTGTGTGTATGCCGGTGTTTGTGCGTGTATGCGTGTGAGAGAGAGAGTGTGCGCACGCGTGTGTGTGCTTGTGTGCACGCACGTGCGTGCGTGTGAGTGTGTGTGCGCGAGCACGTGTTTGTGTGTGTGCGCGCGTGCGTGTGTGTGTGAGTGTTCGTGTGTGTGTGTATGTGGGTATGTGTGCGCGAGCGGCGTGCGTTAGTGCATGTGTGTGTGAGTGCGCGTTTGTGTGTATGCCCGTGCACGCGCGGGCGTCCTTTTGTTTGGGATTGTGCGCGCGCGCACGTGTGTTTGTGTCTCTGTGCGTGTGCGTGCGTGTTTTTGTGTGCGTCTCTGTATATGCGCACATGCGCGTGTGTGTGTGTGTCTGTGTCTGTGTGTGCACGCACGCGCGTGTGTGTTTGTTTGTGCCTGCGCAAGTGCGTCTGTGTGTGTGTGCGCACGTGTGTGTTTGTGTGTGCGCGTGCACACGGGATTGTGTGCTCGCGAGCCGGATTGTGCGTGTGAGCGTGCGTGGGTGCGTGCGCGCGCGGGTGTGTGTGTGTTGGCGAGCGTGTGCACACTTGTGTGTTTGTGCACGCGCGTGTATATGTGCGTGTGTGTGTGTATGTGTGTGTGTGTGTGTGTATGTGTGTGCACGTGTGTGTGTGTGTGTGTGTCTATTTGTATGTGTGTGCGAGCGGCGTGCATTAGTGCATACGTTCGTGCGTGCGTCTGTGTGTGCGCGCCCACGTGTGTGTAGACGCGCACGCGCGCGCTTGTGTGATTGTGTGAGCGCACGCGCGTGCGTGTGTGTGTCTGTTCGTGTGTGCGCGCGTGTGTTTTTGTGTGTATCTGTGCGTGCGTGTGTTTCTGCGAAGGTGCGTTTGTATGTGTGTGCATGTGTGCGTGCCTGCATTTGTGGGTGCGTGTGCATGCGTGCGTGCGTTTGTGTGTGTGTGTGCACGCACGCGTGTGTTGTATTTGTGTGTGTTTAGGTGTTCGCGTGTGTGTGTGTGTGTGTGTGTGTGTGTGTGTGTGTGCGTACATGCGTGCGTGTGAGTGTGCATGTGTGTGTGTATGTGCATGTGCATGCTAGTGTTTAAGTGTGAGCGGACGCGGGAGCGCATGTGTGTGTGGGTGTGCGCGCACATATTTGTGTGTGTGCGTACTTAAGTGCGCGCACGCGAGTGTATGTGTGTGTGTGTGTGTGTGTGCATGTGTATGTGCACGTGCGTGTGTGCGTGTGTGCATACGTGTGTGCGTACGTGTGTGCGTACGTGTGTGCGTGGGTGGGTGTTCATGCGTGCGTGCGTTTGTGTGTGTGTGAGTGTGTGTGTGTGTGCGCCCACATGTGTGTGTGTGTGTGTGCGTGTGTGTGCGCGCACGTGTGTTTGTGAGTGTGTGTGCGTGTGTCTGTATGTGTGTGCACGTAGGCGTGTGTGTGTGTGTGTGTACATGCGCGTGTGCGTGTTTGTGTGTGTGCACGAGTGCATGCGTGCGTGCGTGTATGCGCGTGCGTGTGTATGTGTGTGTTTGTGTGTGTGCGCATGTTTGTTTGTGTGTGTGTGTGTGTATGCGGGTGTGTGTGAGAGAGAGAGAGTGTGTGCATACGCGTGTGTGTTTGCTTGCGCGCGCGTGTGTGTGTCCGTATGTGTAGGTGCACGCGCGTGTGTGTGGACGCGTGTGTGTGTGTGCGCTTGTGTATGCTTGTGTGTGTGTGTGTGCGCGTGTTTTTTGTATGAGAGAGAGAGAGAGTGTGTGTGTGCACGTGTGTGTGTGTCTGTGTGTGCATGCACATTTATGTTTGCGAGTGTGTGTGTGTGTGTGTGTGTCTGTGCGTTTGTGTATGCCTGTGCGTGTGTGTGTCTATGCGTGAGGGTGTGTGTGTGTGTGTGTATCCGCGCATGCGCGCGCGAGTATTCGTGTGTGTGTGTGTGTGTGTGCGTCTGTGTGCGCGCGCATACGTGTGTGTGTGTGTGTGTGTGTGCGAGAGAGAGGGAGAGAGAGAGAAAGAGAGAGTGAGCGCATGCGCGTGTGTTTGCTTGCGTGTGTGTA
>CAWUDS030000984.1:170000-172500 GCA_963859935.3 Lathyrus sativus | reverse complement strand
GTGTGTGTCTGTATGTGTGCGCGCACGTGTGTAAGTGTGTGTGTGCGCGTGGACGTGTTTGTGTGCCTCTGTGTGTGTGTTTGTGTGTAAGAGAGTGTGTGCATGCGTGTGTCTGTGCGCGTGTGTATGTGTGCGTGTGTGTGTGTCTTTGTGTGCACGTGCGTGTTTGTGTGCACGCGAGTGCGTGTATGCGTCTGTGTGTGTGCGTGTGTGTGTGTGTCTGTGTCTGTGTGTGCACGTGCATCTTTCTGTGCACATGAGTGCGTATGTGTGTGTGTGTGTGTGTGTGTGCGCGTGCGTGTTTGTGTGTGCCCGCGTGTTCGCCCGTGTGCGTGCGTGTGTGCGTGTGTGTGCGTGTGTGTGTGAGCGGTGTGCGTTAGTGCATGAGTGCGTGCGTGCGTGTGTATGTGCGTGAGTGTCTTTGTGTGCGTGCACGTTTTTTTTTTGTGTCTAAGGGTGGGCGCACGCGTGCGTATGTGTGTGTGTGTCTGCGCAGGTATGTTTGTGTGTCTTCGCGTGCATGCGTGCCTGCGTGTTTGTGTTTGTGTGTGTGCGTGCGTGTTTGTGTGCATGCGTGTGCGTGGTCGTGCGTGCGTGAGTTTGTGTGTCTGTGTGTGCGCACGCGTGCGTGTGACTGCACGCGCGCACGTGCTTGTGTGCGCGTGTTTGTGTTTGTGTGTGTGTGTGTGTGCACGCACATTTGTGTATGCGTGTGTGTATGTGTGTGTGTCTGTGTGTCTGTGTGCACACGCGCGCGCGCGTTTGTATGTGTGTCTGTATGTGTGCGGGCACGTGTGTGAGTGTGTGTGTGCGCGCGAACATGTTGATGTGTGTGTGTGTGATAGAGTGCGCGCGTGTGTGTTTGTGTGCGCGTTTGTGCGCGCGCGTGTGTGTGTTTGCTTGCTTGCGTTTGTGTGTGTGCCCGTGTGTGTATATGCATGCGCGTGCGTGTGTATGTGCACGCGCGTGTGTGTTTGCGTGTGTGTGTTTGTGTGCATGCGTGCATGTGTGTGTGTGAGAGAGAGCGTATGCGCGCACGCGCGCGTGTGTGTGTGTGTGTGTGTGTGTGTGTGTGTGTAAGTGTGTGCACGCGCGTTTGTGTATCCGAGTGTGTGCGCGTGTGCGCGCGAGTTCGTGCGTGTCCGTGTGTGTGTATGTGCACGCACGCGCGTGTCCGTGTGTGTGTGTCAGCGCATGCGTGCGCGCGTGTTCATGTGTGTGTGGGTGTGCTTGTGTGCATGCGCGCATGTGTGTGTGTGTGTGTGTGTTTGTGTGTGTGTGTGTGTGAGTGTGCGCACGCGCATGTGTGTGTGTGTCTGTGTACACGTGCGTGTATGTGTGTACGCGAGTGCGTGTGTGTGTGTGTGTGTGCGTGTATGTGTCTCTGTGTGTGCACGCGAGTGCGTGTGTGTGTGCGTGTGTGTGTCTGTGTGTCCAAGTGCATGTTTGTGTGCACGCGAGTGTGTGTGTGTGTGTATGTGCGCGCTTGTGATTGTGTGTGCGCACGTGTGTGCGTGTTTGTGTGCTTGTGTGTGTATGTGTGTGTGTGTGTGTGTGCGAGCGGTGTACATTAGTGCATGCGTGCGTGTGTGCATGTCTTTTTGTGCGCGCGTGTTTTTGTGTGTCTGTGTCTAAGTGTGGGCGCACGCGTGTGTTTGTGTGTGTGTCTGCGCAAGTATGTTTGTGTGTGTTCGCGTGCATGCATGCCTACGTGTTTGTGTTTGTGTATGCGTGTGTGTGTGTGTGTGTGTGTGTGTGTGTGTGCGTGCATACGTGCGTGCGTGCGTGAGTGTGTGTGTGTGTGTGTGGGTGTGTATGCGCACGCACGTGTGTGTTGCACGCGCGTGCTTGTGTGCGCGTGTTTCTGTGTGTGTGTGTGTGTGTGTGTGTGCAAGGGAGTTTGTGTATGCCTGTGTGTGTGTGAGTCTGTGTGTGTACACACGCGAGCGCGTGTTTGTGTGTGTATCTGTAAGTGTGCGCGCACATGTGTGTGTGTGTGCGTGTGCACGCGCGCACGTGTTGATGTGTGTGTGTGTGATAGAGTGCGCGCACGTGTATGTGTTTGTGCGTGTGTGTCTGTGTATGCACGCGTGTATTTGTGTGCGTGTGAGTGCTTGTGTACTTGTTTGTGTATGCGTGTGTGTGTGTGTGTGTATGTGCACGCGTGTGCGTACGCGTGTGTGTGGGTTGTGTGTGTCTGTGTGCACGAGCGCGCTCGTGTGTGTTTGTGTCTTTGTGTGCAACCGCATTTGTTTGTGTGTGTGTGTGTATGTCTAAGTGTAAGAGCACGCGCGCGAGTGTGTGTTTGTGTGTCTGCGCAGGTGTGTTTGTGTGTGTTCACGTGCGTGCGCGCCTGCGTGTTTGTGTGTGTGTGCGTGTGTGCGTGAATGTGTGTGTATGTGTGGGCGCGTGCATCTGGGCGTGCGTGTGGGCGGTCGTGTGTGCGTTACCGCACGCGCGCACGTGTGTGTGTGTGCGTGTGCTTGCACGGGCGTGTGTG
>CAWUDS030000984.1:157500-160000 GCA_963859935.3 Lathyrus sativus | reverse complement strand
TGTGTGTGTTCGCGTGCATGCATGCCTACGTGTTTGTGTTTGTGTATGCGTGTGTGTGTGTGCGTGCATGCGTGCGTGCGTGTGTGAGTGTGTGTGTGTGTGGGTGTGTGGGTGCACGCACGTGTGTGATTGCACGCGCGTGCTTGTGTGCGCGTGTTTCTGTGTGTGTGTGTGCACGGGCGTTTGTGTATGCCTGTGTGTGTGTGAGTCTGTGCGTGTACACACGCGCGCGCGTGTTTGTGTGTGTATCTGTAAGTGTGTGCGCATGTGTGTGTGTGTGTGCGTGTGCACACGCGCACATGTGGATGCGTGTATGTGTTTGTGTGTGTGTGTCTGTGTATGCACGCGTGTATTTGTGTGCGCGTGAGTGCTTGTGTACTTGTCTGTGTATGCGTGTGTGTGTGTGTGTATGTGCACGCGTGTGCGTACGCGTGTGTGTGGGTTGTGTGTGTGTGTGTGCACGAGCGCGCGCGCGTGTGTGTTTGTGTCTTTGTGTGCAAGCGCATTTGTTTGTGTGTGTGTGTATGTCTAAGTATAAGAGCACGCGCGCGAGTGTGTGTTTGTGTGTCTACGCAGGTGTGTTTGTGTGTGTTCACGTGCGTGCGCGCCTGCGTGTTTGTGTGTGTGTGTGCGTGTGTGCGTGAATGTGTGTGTATGTGTGGGCGCGTGCATCTGGACGTGCGTATGTGCGGTCGTGTGTGCGTTAGCGCGCGCGCACGCGCGTGTGTTTGTGTGTGTGCGTGCACGAGCGTGTGTGTTTGCACGCACGCACGTGCTTGTGTGCGCATGTTTGTGCGTGTGCGCGTGTGAGTACATACGTGTGTGTGTGTGTGTGTGTGTGTGTGCGTGTTTGTGTGTATGTGTGTGCGTGCGTGTGTACGTGTATGTGTGCGCACGCGTGTTTATGTGTGTGCGTGCGCGCGTATGCATGTGTGTGTAAGTGCGTGCGCACACGTGTGTGCCTGTGTGTGTGTGTGCGCGTGTGGGTTTGTGTGTTTGTGTGTGCGTGTGTGTTTGAGTGTGTGTGTGTGTGTGTGTCTCTCTATGTGCATGCGAGTCTGTGTGTGTGCGTGTCTGTGTGCGTGTGTGTGTCTCTGTGTGTGCACGTGCGTGTTTGTGTGCGTGTGTGTGTGTGTGTGCTTTCCTGTGTGTGTGTGTGTGTGTGCGTGCGTGAGTGTGTGCGTGTGCGCGCGTGTGCACACGTGTCTGCGTATGCGTGTGTGTGTGTGTGTGTGAGTGTGTGTGTGTGTGTGTTTGTGTGTGTGTGTGTGCGCGAGCGGGGTGCGTTAGTGCATGCGTGTGTGTGTGTGTGTGTGTGTGTGCGTGTCTTTGTGTGCACGCGCGTTTGTTTGTGTGTGTGTCTAAGTGTGGGCGCATGCGTGTGTGTATGTGTGTGTGTGTGTCTGCACAGGTCAGTTTGTGTGCGCGCGTGTGTGCGTGTGCGTGTGTGTGTGTGTGTCTGCGTAGGCGTGTTTGTGTGAGTGCGTGTGTGTGTATGTGTCCGCACGTGTTTGTGTGCATACGAGTTCATGTGTGTGCGTGTGTGGGTATGTGAGCGCATGTGTGTGTGCGTGTGTGTGTGTGTGTGTGCGTGTGTGTGTGTGTGTCCGCATGCGCACATGTGTGTGCGTGCGTGTGTTTGTGTGCGTACATATTTGTGTGCGTGCGCACGAGTGTGTGTGTGTGTGTGAGTGTGTATGTGTACATTTGTGTGTGTGTGTGTGTGCGCGCGTGCGTGTGTGCATACATGTGTGTGTGGGTGTGTGTGTGCGTGCGTGCGTTTGTGTGCGAGCATGCACGTACGCTCGCACGGGCGTGTGTGTGTGTTTGTGTTTGTGAGTTTGTGTGTGAGCACGTGTGTATGTGTGTGGGCGCGCACGCGTGTGTGTGCGTGCACACATACGCGTGTGCGTGTTTTTGTGTGTCTGCGCGTGCATGCGTGCGTGCGTCCGTGCGCGCACGCGTTTGTGTGCGTGTGTGTTTGTGTGTGTGCGCACGTGTGTGTGTGTGTGTGAGAGAGAGAGAGAGAGAGAGAGAGAGTGTGTTCACACGCGTGTGTGTTTGCTTGTGCGTGTGTGCGTGTTTCCGTGTGTGCATGTGCATGCGCGTGTGCGTATGCACCCGTGTGCGTGTGTGTGTGTATTTGTTTGCGCGCGCGAGCATGTTTGTGTGTGAGAGAGTGAGAGAGAGATAAAAAGAGTGTGTGTACGCGTGTGTGTTTGTGTGTGCGTGTGTGTGTGTGAGTGTGCACGCACGTTTGTGTATGCGAGTGTGTGTGTGTCTGTGTGTGCGTGTGTGTAAGTGCGTGTGTGTGTGTGTGTGTGCATGCGTGTGCGTGTGTGTGCATGCGTGTGCGTGTTTGTTTGTATGTGCGCGCACGCGTGTTCGTGTGTGTGTGTGTGTGTGCGTGCGTGTGTGTAAGTGCATGTGCGTATGTGTTTATGTGTGTGTGTGTGTGTGTTTGTGTGTGTGAGAGAGAGAGTGTGCGCACGTGTGTGTG
>CAWUDS030000984.1:145000-152500 GCA_963859935.3 Lathyrus sativus | reverse complement strand
TGTGTTTGTGTGTGTGTGTCTGTGTATGCACGCACGTGATTGTGTGCATGCGAGTGCGTGTGTACGTACGTGTGTATGTGTGTGTGTATGTGCGTGTGTATGTTGGTGTGCGCGTGCGTGCGTGTGGTCGTGTGTGCATGAGTGTGTGTGTGTGTGCGCACGCGTCTGTGTGTTTGCGCGCACGCGCGTGGTTAGGTGGGCGTGTTTGTGTTTGTGTGCACGCGTGTTTGTGTATACGTGTGTGTGTGCGTGTGTCCACGCGCGCGCGTGTTGGTGTGTGTGTCTGAATGTGTGCACGCGCATGTGTGGATGTGTGTGTTTGTGTGTGTGTGTGTGTGTGTGTGTGTGATAGAGTGTGTGCACGTGTGTGTGTGTGCGTGTGCGTGTGTGTGTCTGTGTAGGCACGCACGTGATTGTGTACATGCGAGTGCGTGTGTACGTGCGTGTGTATGCGTGTGTGTGTGTGTGTATGCGTGCGTGCGTGCGTGTGTGCGTTTGTTTGTGTATGTGCCCGCGTGTGCGTACATGTGTGTGTTGTGTATGTGTGTCTGAGAGTGTGTGCACGCGCGCGTGTGTGTGTTTGTGTGTTCGTGCGTGTGTGTGCTTGTGTTTGTGCGTGTGTATGTGTATGTGCGCACACGTGTGTTTGTGTGTGTGTGTGTGTATGCATGTGTGTGTAAGTGCGTGCGCAATCCTGTGTGTATGTGTGTGTGTGTGTGCACGCGTGTGGCTTCGTTTGTTTGTGTGGGTGTGCGTGCTTGTTTGAGTGTGTGTGTCTCTGTGTGTGCATGTGAGTGCGTGTGTGTGTGTGCGTGTGTGTGTCTCTGTGAGTGCACGTGCGTGTTTGTGTGCACACGAGAGCGCGTGTGTGTGTGCGTGCATGCGTGCGTGTGTGTGTCTGTGCGTGTGTGTGTGTGTGTGTGTGCATTTCTGTGTGTGTGTGTTTATATGTGTGTATGCATGTGTGTGTGTGTGTGCGTGTTTGTGTGTGTGTGTGTCCGAGCAGGGTGCGTTAATGCATGCGTGCGTGCGTGTGTGTGTGTGTGTGCGTGTCTATGTGTGCGCGCGCGTTTGTTTGTTTGTGTGTCTAAGTGTGGACGCACGTGTGTGTGTGTGTGTGTCTACGCAGGTGTGTTTGTGTGTGTGCGTGTGTGTGTGTGTGTCCGCACGTGTTTGTGTGCATGCGAGTGCGTGTATTTGCATGCGTGTGTGTGTGAGTGTGTTTTTGTGTGTACGTATTTGTATGCGCGCACACGAGTGTTTGTGCGTGTGTGCGTGTGTATATGCAAGTGTGTGTGTGTGTGTGTGTGTGTGTGTGCGTGTGGGTGTGTTCATATATGTATGTGTGGGTGTGTGTCTAAATGTGGTCGCACGCGTGTGTGTGTGTCTGCGCAGGCGTGTTTGTGTGTGTGCGTGCGTGTGTGTGTGTGTGTGTGTCTGCACGTGTTTGTGTGCAAGCGAGTGCATATGTGTGCGTGGGTGTGTGTGTGCGGGTGTGTGTGTGTGTGTGCGTGTGTGTGTGTGTCAGCCCGCGCACGTGTGTGTGCGCGCGTGTGTTTGTGTGTGTAGGTATTTGTGTGCGTGCACACGAGTGTGTGTGTGTGTGCGTGTCTATTTGCACATTTGTGCGTGGGTGTGCGCGGGTGCGTGTGTGCGTACATGTGTGCGTGGGTGTGTGTGTGTGCGTGTGTGCGTGGGTGTGTCTCTGTGTGTGCACGTGCGTGTTTGTGTGCACGCGAGTGCGCGTGTGTGTGCGTGCGTGCGCGCGTGTGTGTGTGTGCGTGTGTGTGTGTGTGCGCGTTTGTGTGTCTGTTTGTATGTGTGTATGCATGTGTGTGTGTGTGCGTGTTTGTGTGTGTGTGCGAGCAGGGTGCGTTAATGCATGCGTGCATGCGTGCGTGTGTGTGTGTGTGTGTGTGCCTTTGTGTGCGCGCGCGTTTGTTTGTTTGTGTGTCTAAGTGTGGGCGCACGTGTGTGTGTGTGTCTGCACGCATGTGTTTGTGTGTGTCGTGTGTGTGCGTGCGTGTGTGTGTGAGTGTGTTTGTGTGTGTACGAATTTGTATGCGCGCACACGAGTGTTTGTGTGTGTGCGTGCGTGTGTATATGCAAGTGTGTAAGTGTGCGCGCGTGGGTGTGTTCATATATGTGTGCGTGGGTGTGTGTCTAAGTGTGGTCGCACGCGTGTGTGTGTCTGCGCAGGCGTGTTTGTGTGTGTGTGTGTGTGCGTGTGTGTGTGTATGTGTCCGCACGTGTTTGTGTGCAAGCGAGTGCATGAGTGTGCGCGTGTGTGTGTGTGTGTGTGCATGTGTGTGTGTGTGTGTGCGTGTGTGTGTGTGTCCGCACGCTCACGTGTGTGTGCGCGCGTGTGTTTGTGTGTGTATGTATTTGTGTGCGTGCACACGAGTGCGTGCGTGTGTGTGTCCATGTGCACATTTGTGCGTGTGTGTGCACGTGTGCACATTTGTCCGCTCGCACACACTCACAAACACGCGCGTGCGCACACTCTCTCACACACACAAACAAACACACACACACAAAGACATACACACATGCGCTTACACACACGCACACACACACACACACACGAACAGGCGTACGCGCGTGCACGAACCCACACACACACAGAGACAAAAAAACACGAGCGCGCTGTGCGCGCACATACACACTCACGCATACGCACACACAGACACACACACACACACACACACACACACACACACACACACTTACATACACAATTGCGCGTGCACACTCACTCACACACACACACACACACACACTCACACGCACGCACACACACACACGCACGCGTGCACACACTATCTCTCACACACACACACACATGCGCGCGTGCGCACGCAAATACACAAACGCACACACACACACACACACGCGCGCATGCACATACACACACGGACACACACACACACACACGAACAAACACACACGTGTGCGCACACTTTCTTTCTCTCTCTCTCTCACACACACACACACCCGCATACACACACACACGCACACAAACGCACGCGCGCATGGACGCACGCACGCATGCACGCGCACACACACAGACACGAACACGCGCATGTGTGCGCACAAACACGCGCGCGTCCACACTCACACAAACGTGCGCACACACAAACACACAAACACAAACATACACGCGTGCCCGTGCGCGCGTACGTGTAAGCTCACACATAAACGCACGCAAGCACGCACACACACTCACGCACACATGTACGCACACACGCGTGCGTGTGTGCGAGCGGCGTGCGTGCGTGTGTGTGTATAAACGTGTCTTTGTGTGCGCGCGCGTTTGTTTGTGTGTGTATGTGTCTAAGTGTAGGCGCACGCGCGCATGTGTCTGTGCGTGTGCGTGTGTGTGTGTCTGTGCAGGTGTGCTTGTGCGCGTTCGCGTGCGTGCGTGTATGTGTATGTGTATGTGTTTGTGCGCGTGCGTGTGTGTGGTCGTGCGTGCGTGAGTGTGTGTGTCTGTGTGTGTGTGTGCGTGCGTGTGTGTGCGTACGTGTATATGTGTGCGTGTATGTGTGTGCACACGTGCGTGTTTGTGTGTGTGTGTTTGAGTGCGTGTGCGTGCGTGCGTGTGGTCGTGCGTGCGTGAGTGTGTGTGTTTGTATGTGTGTGCAGGCGTGTGTGCGTTTGCGTGCACATGCATGCTTGTGTGCGCGTGTTTGTGTGTGTATGCCTGTGTGTGTGTGTGTGTGTGTGTCCGCACGCGCACGTGTGTGTGCGCGCGTGTGTTTATGTGTGTATGTATTTGTGTGCATGCACACGAGTGTGTGTGTGTGTGTGTTTTTGTGTGTGCGCGTGTGTGTGTGTCTATGCGTGTGTATATGTATGTGCGTGCACGTGTGTTTGTGTGTGTGTGTGTGTGCGTGTATGCATGTGTGCGTAAGTGCGTGCGCACCCGTGTGTGCATGTGTGTGCGTGCGTGTGTGTTTGTGTGTGTCTGTGTGTCTGTGTGTAAACACGAGTGCGTGTGCGTGTGTGCGCGCGCGCATGTGTTTCTCTGTGTGTGCACGTGCGTGTTTGTGTGCACGCGATGGCGTGCGCGCGTGTGTGTATGTGTGCGTGCGGGTGTGCGTGTGTGTGTGTGCACGCATGTGGGTTCGTTTGTTTGTGTGTGTGTGCGTGTGTATTTGTGTGTTTGTAAGTGTGTCTCTTTGTGTACACGCGAGTGCGTGTGTGTGTGTGTGTGCGTGTGTGTGTGTGTGTCTCTGTGTGTGCACGTGCGTGTTTCTGTGCATGTGAGTGCGTGTGTGTGTGCGTGTGCGTGTGTGTATGCGCGCGTGTATGCATACGTGTGTCTGTATGTGCGTGTGTGTGTGTGTGTATCCGTGTGTGTGTGTGTATGCGTGTGTGTGTGTGTGCGCGTTTATGTGTGTGTGCGAGCGGGATGCGTTAGTCCATTCCTGTGTGCGTGCGTGTCTGCGTGTGTGTGCATGTCTTTGTGTGCGTGCGCGTTTGTTTTTGTGTGTGTGTCTAAGTGTGGGCGCACGTGTGTGTGTGTGTGTCTGTGCAGGTGTGTTTTTGTGTGTGCTTGTGTGTGCATGCGTGTGTGTGTGTGTCCACACGTGTTTGTATGCATGCGAGTGCGTGTGTTTGCGTGCGTGTGTGTGTGCGTGTGTTTGTGTGTGTACGTATTTGTGTGCGTGCGCACGAGAATGTGTGTGAGTATGTGTACGTGTGTGCGCGTGTGTATGTGCACGTGTGTGTGAGTGAGTGCGCGTGCGTGTGTGTGTGCGTATATGTGTGCGTGGGTGTGTGTGTGTCTACCCAGGCGTGTTTGTGTGCATGCGAGTGCATGTGTGTGCATGTGCGTGTGCGTGTGCGTGTGCGTGTGTGTGTGTGCGCGTGTGCGTGTGTGTGTCCGCACGCGCACATATGTGTGTGTGTGTGTGTTTGTGTGTACTTATTTGTGTGCGTGCACACGAATGTGTGTGTGCGTCTGTATGTGCACGTTTGTGCGTGTGTGTGCGCGCGTGGGTGTGTGTGTGTGTGTGCGTGTGTGTGTGTGTGTGTGCGTGCGTGCGTTTGTGTGTGAGCGTGCATGTACGCGCGCACGGGCTCACGTGTGTGTTTGTGTTTGTGTGTTTTCATGTGCGCACGTGTGTGTGTGTGTGTGCACATGCGCGTGCGCATGTTTGTGTGTGGGCGCGTGCATGCTTGCGCGCGCCCATGCGCTCGTGCGTGTGTGTGCGTGTGTGCGGGTGTATGTATGGGTGTGTGTGAGAGAGTATGCGCACGCGTGTGTGTTTGCTTGCGTGTGTGTGTGCGCGTGTCCGTGTGTGTAGGTGCACGCGTGTGTGTGTATGCACGCGCATGTGTGTGCGTGTTTGTGTGTGTTTGTGTGTGCGCGTGTGTGTGTTTGTGTGCGCGCGCACTCATATCTGTGTGTGTGTGAGTGAGAGAGAGAGAGAGAGTGTGTGTGTGTGTGTGTGGACGTGTGTGTGTGTGTGTGTGTGCGCGTGTGAGTGCGTGTGTGTGTGTGTGTGTGAGTGTGCACGCGCGTTCGTGTATGCGAGTGTGTGTGTGTGTATGTGCACGCATGCGCGCGTGTGTGTGTGTGTCCGCGCACGCATTTTCGTGTGTGTGTGTGTGTTTGTGGGTGTGTAAGCGCATGTGTGTGTGTGTTTGTGTGTGTGTGTGTGTGTTTATGTGTGTGTGTGTGTATGTGTAAGAGAGTTTGAGCACGCGCGCGCGTGTGTGTGTGTCTGTCTGTGTGTGCACGTGCGTCTACGTGGGCACGTGAGTGCGTATGTGTGTCTCTGTGTGTGCACGTGCGTGTTTGTGTGCACGTGATTGTGTGCGTGCCTGTGTGCGACCATGCGTGTGCGTGTTTGTGTGCACGTGATTGTGTGCGTGCGTGTTTGTGTGCACGTGATTGTGAGTGTGCGTGTGCGTGTGTGCATGTGTGCACACGTGTGTGCGCGTGTGATTGCGTGTGTGTGCGTATGCATGCGTGTGTGTGCGTGCATGTGTGTGTGTGTGTGTTTGTGCGTGCGCGTGCGTCTGCGTGTGTGTGTGTGTGTGTACATGCCTGTGCGTGTGTGTGTGTGTGCATGCGTGTGTGTGTGCGCGCGTGTGTGCGTGTGTGTGAACGTGTGTATGTGTGCCCGTGCACGCGCGTGTGTGTGCGTGTGTTTGTGGGTGTGCGCACAAGCACGCGTGTGTGTGTGTGTGTGTGTGTGAACGCGCGTGTGTGCGCGTATGCTTGCGTGCGTGCGTGTGTGTGTGCGCACGTGCGCGTGTGTGTGTGTCAGTGTGCGTGTTCGTGTGCGTGTGTGTGTGTGTGTGCAGGCGTGTGTGTGCGTGTGTGTGTGTGCGTGCGTGTATGTGTGTGTGTGTGTGTGTGCATGTGTGCGTGCGTGTGCATGCGTGTGTGTGAATGTGTGTGTATGCGTATGTGTGTGCGCGTGTGTGTGTGTGTGTTCAAGCGGCTTGTGTTAGCGCATGCGTGCGTGCGTGCGTGTGTTTGTGTGCGTGTCTTTGTGTGCGCGAGCGTTTGTTTGTGTGTGTGTGTGTGTGTGTCTAAGTGTAGGCGCACGCGTGTATGTGTTTGTGTGCGTGTCTGCGCAGCTATGTTTGTGTGCGTTCGAGTGCGTGCATGCGTGCGTGTTTATGTGTGTGTGTGTGTGTGCGTGTGTATTTCAGTGTGTGTGTGCGTGCGTGTGGTCGTGCGTGCATCAGTGTGTGTACCCACGCGTGTGTGTGTTTGCGCACAAGCGCGTGGTTGGGTGCGCGTGTTTGTGTGTATGTGTGCCTGTGTGGGTGTGTGCATGCGCGTTTGTGTATACGTGTGTGTGTTTGTGTGTGTGTGTGTGTGTCCACGCACGCGCGTGTTGGTTTGTGTGTCTGTACGTGTGTGCGCGCACGTGTGGATGTCTGTGTTTGTGTGTGTGTGTGTGTGTGATAGAGTGTGCGCACGTGTGTGTGTGTGTGTGTGTGTGCGTATGTGTGTCTGTGTGTGCGCGCACGTGATTGTGTGCACACGAATGCGTGTGTACGTGCATGCGTGTGTCTCTGTGTGTGTGTGTGTGTGCGCGTGTGTTTGTGTATGTGCATGCGTGTTCGTACGTGTGTGTGTGCTGTGTATGTGTGTGAGTGCACGCGCGTGTGTGTGTGCGTGTGGATGTGTATGTGCATGCACGTGTGTTTGTGCGTGTGTGTGTGTGTGTGCGCGTGCATGCGTGCGAGGATCCATGCGCGCGCGTTTGTGTGCGTGTGTGTTTGTGTGTGTGCGCACGTATGTGTGCGTGTATATATGCGGGTGTATGTATATGTGTGTGTGTGAGAAAGTGTGTGCACGCGTGTGTGTTTGCTTGCGTGTGTGTGTGCGCATGTCCGTGTGTGTAGGTGCACGCGCGTGTGTGTATCCACGCGCATGTATGTGTGCGTGTGTGTGTATGTGTGTTTGTGCGCGCGCGCGTGTGTGTTTATGTGCGCGCACTCATATCTGTGTGTGTGTGTGTGTGTTAGAGA
>CAWUDS030000984.1:125000-130000 GCA_963859935.3 Lathyrus sativus | reverse complement strand
TGTGTGTGTAAGTGCGTGCGCACGCGTGTGTGCATGTGTGTGTGTGCGCGCGTGTGGGTTCGTGTGTTTGTGTGTGTGTGTGTGCGTGTGCGTTTATGTGTGTGTGTCTCTGTGTGTACACGTGTGTGTATGTGCATGTTTGTGTGTGGGTGCGTGCGCACGTGTGTGCTTACATGTGTGCGTGGGTGTGCGTGTGTGCGTGTGTGCGTTTGTGTGTGAGCATGTGCGAACGCACGCACGGGCGCACGCGTGTGTTTGTGTTTGTGTGCTTGTGTGTTCGCATGTGTGTGTGTGTGTATGCGCGCGCGCGTGTGTCTGTGCGCACACGTGCGCGGGTGCGTGTTTGTGTGTGTGCACTTGCATGCGTGGGTGTGACCATGCGCGTGCGTGTTTGTGTGCGTGTGTGTTTGTGTGTGTGCGCACGTGTGTGTGTGTGTGTCTGTATGCGGGTGTGTGTATGTGTGTGTGTGTGAGAGAATGTACGCACGCGTGTGTGTTTGCTTGCGTGTGTGTGCGCGTGTCCGTGTGTGTAGGTGCACACGCGTGTGTTTATGCACATGTATGTGTGTGTGTGCGTGTGTGTGCGTTTGTGTGCCCGCGCGCATGTTTGTATTTGTGTGTGTGTGAGAGAGAGTGCACACGTGTGTATGCGTGTGTGTGAGTGTGCACGCGCATTTATGTGTGCGAGTGTGTGTGTGTGTGTCTGTGCGTGCGTGTGCGTGTGTGTGCATGAGCGCGCACGCGCGCACGTGTGTGGTTGTGTGTGTGTCTGCGCATGGGTGTTCTTGTGTGTGTGTGTATGTGCGTGTGTGTAAGCGCATGTGTGTATGTGTATGTGTTAGTGTGTGTGTGTGTGTGTGTGAGTGTGCGCGCGCGTGTGTTTGCGTGTGTGTGTGCGCGTGTGTGTGTGTCTGTGTGTGCACGTGCGTGTATGTGTGCATGCGAGTGCGTGCGTGTGTATGTCTTTGTGTGTGCACGTGCGTGTTTGTGTGTATATGCATGTGTGTGTGTGTGTATTCGTGTGTGTGCGTGTGAGCGTGTGCGTGTGTGTGTGTGTGCGTGTCTAAGTGTAGGTGCACGCGTGTGTGTATGTGTGTGTGCGTGCGTGTCTGCGCAGGTGTATTTGTGTGCATTCGCGTGCGTATTTGTGTGTGTGTGCGTGTGTGCGTGCGACCACGCGCGCGCGTGTTGGTGGTTGTGTCTGTATGTGTGCGCGCGCACATGTGGATGTGTGTTTGTGTGTGTGTCTGTGTGATGGAGTGTGCGTAGGTGTGTGTATGCGCGTGTGTGTGTGTCTGTGTGTGCACGCGAGTGCGTGTGTACGTGCGTGTGTATGCGTGTGTGTGTGTGTGTGTGCGTACGTGCGTGTGTGCGTGTGTTTGTGTATGTGCGCGCGTGTGCGTACGTGTGTGTGTGTGTATGTGTGTGTGTGCTATGTGTGTGTGCGTGTGTGCGTGTGAGGGTGCGTGTGCGCGCACGCACATGCGTGTGTTCGTGCGTGCACGCGCGTGTTTCTGTGTGTCAGTGTGTGTATGCGCGCGCGTGTGTTTGTTTGTTTGTGTCTAAGTATGCACGCAAGCACGCGCGCGCGTATGTGTGTGTGTGTGTGTGTGTGTGTGTACATGTGTGTGTGTGCGCGTGCATGTGTGCGTACGTGGGCGTGTGCCTATGCGTGCGTGCGTGCGCGCATGCATGTGTGTGTGTTCATGCGCGTAAGCGCGCACGGGCGCGCTTGTGTGTTTGTGTGTGTGTGAGCTTGTGCGTGCGCACGTGTGTTTGCGTGTGCACGCGCGCGTCTGTTTGGGTGCGTGTGCGTGTGTTTGTGTGTGGACACATGCGCGTGTGCGTGTTTATATGTGTGAGCGCGTGCATGCGTGCGAGCGTCCAGGCGTGCGCGCGTGTGTTTGCATGTGTTTATATGCGCGTGCACGTGTGTGTGTGTGTATGCGGTTGTGTGTGTGTATATATGTGAGAGAAAGAGTGTGCGCACGCGTGTGTGTTTGCTTGTGTGTGTGTTAGTGTGTGTACGTGTGTGTATATGCATACGCGTTTGTTTGTGCACGCGTGTGTGTGTGCTTGCGTGTGTGTGTGTGTGTCCGTATGTGTATGTGCACGTGCGTATGTGTTCACATGTGTGTGTGTGTATGCGTGAGTGTGTTTGTGAGTGTGCGTGCGCGTGTATGCGCGTGTGTGCGCGCGTGCATGCGTGCGTGTGTATGTGTGTGCGCGCGCGTGTGTTTGTGTGCACACATGCGCGTGTACGTGTTTGTGCGTGTGCACGTGCGTGCGTGCGTGCGCGCGTTTGTTTGTGTGTCTGTTTGTGTGTGTGCGCACGCGTGTGTGTTTGCTTGTGTGTGTGTGTGTGTGTTAGTGTGTGTACGTGTGTGTATATGCATACGCGTGTGTTTTTGCACGCGTGTGTGTGTGCTTGCGTATGTGTGTGTGTCCGTATGTGTATGTGCACACGCGTATGTGTTCACGTGTATGTGTGTGTGTGTATGCGTGAGTGTGCTTGTGAGTGTGCGCGCGCGCGTGCGTGTGTGCGTGCGCCCATGCGCGCGCGCGTTTGTTTGCGTGTCTGTTTGTGTGTGTGCGCACGTGTGTGTATGTGTGTGTGTATGCGGGTGTGTGTGTGTGTGAGAGATAGTGTGCGCACGCGTGTGTGTTTGCTTGCGTGTGTGTGTGTGCGTGTGTCCGTGTGTGTAAGTGCACGCGCGTGTGTGTATGCACTCGTGTGTGCGTGTGTATGCGTGTGTGGGTGTGTGTGTGTTTGTGTGCACGCGCGAGCATTTTTGTGCGTGTGAGAGAGAGAGTGTGTGCGTAGGCGTGTGTGTGTGTGTGTGTGTGAGTGTGCACGCGAGTTTGTGTGTGTTTTTGTGTGTGTGTGTCTGTGCGTGTGTGTTTGTATGTGTATCCTCGCACGTGCGCACGCGTGTTCGTGTTTGCGTGTGTGTAAGCGTATGTGTGTATGTGTTTGTGTGTGTGTGAGAGAGAGTGTGTGCACGCGCGTGTTTGTGTGTGTGTGTGTCTATGTGTGCGCATGCGTATATGCATGCACGCGAATGCGTGTGTGTGCGTGTGCGTGTGTGTGTCTCTGTGTGTGCGTGCGTGTGTTTGCGTGTGTGTGTGTGTGTGTGTGCGTATCTTTGTGTGTGTGTGTGCGTGTGCGTGCGTGCGTATGCGTGTGTGTGTGTGTGCGTGCGTATGCGTGTGTGAGTGTGTGTGTGCATGAGTGTGCGTGCGTGCGTATGCGTGTGTGAGTGTGTGTGTGCACGCGCGTGTGTGTGTCTGCGTGCGTGCGTGCGCGTGCGTGTGTGTGTGTGTCTTTGTGTGCATGTGTTTGTTTGTGTGTGTTTGTGTCTAAGTGTAGTTGCACGTGTGTGTGTGTGTATGCGTGTGTGTGTGTGTGTGTGTGTGTTTGTGTGTGTTCGTGTGCGTGCATGCGTGCGTGTTTGTGTGTGTGTGTGTGTGTGGATGTGGGTGTACGCGTGTGTGCCTGTGGTAGTGCATGCATGAGTGTGTGGGTGTGTGTGTGTGCGCACGTGTGTGTGTGTTTGCACACACGCGCGTGGTTGGGTGTGTGTGTTTGTGTTTGTGTGTGTGTGTGTGCACGCGTGTGTGTGTGTGTGTGTATGTGTAGTCGCACGTGTTTGTGTATACATGTGTGTATGTGTGTGTGTGTGTGTGCGCACGCGCGTTTGTGTATACGTCCACGCGCGTGCGTGTTGCTGTATGTGTTTGTATGTGAGCGCGCACACGTGTGGGTGTGTGTGATTGTGTGTGTGTGTGTGTGTGTGTGTGTGTGTGATAGAGTGTGCGCACATGTGTGTGTGTGTGCACGCGAGTGCGTGTGTACGTGCGTGTGTATGCGTGTGTGTGTGTTTGTTTGTTTGTGTCTAAGTATGCGCGCAAGCACGCGCGCGCGTATGTGTGTGTGTGTGTGTGTGTGTGTGTGTGTACATGTGTGTGTGTGCGCGTGCATGTGTGCGTACGTGGGCGTGTGCCTATGCGTGCGTGCGTGCGCGCATGCATGTGTGTGTGTTCATGCGCGTAAGAGCGCACGGGCGCGCTTGTGTGTTTGTGTGTGTGTGACCTTGTGCGTGCGCACGTGTGTTTGCGTGTGCACGCGCGCGTCTGTTTGGGTGCGTGTGCGTGTGTTTGTGTGTGTGGACACATGCGCGTGTGCGTGTTTATATGTGTGAGCGCGTGCATGCGTGCGAGCGTCCAGGCGTGCGCGCGTGTGTTTGCATGTGTTTATGTGCGCGTGCACGTGTGTGTGTGTATGCGGTTGTGTGTGTGTGTATATATGTGAGAGAAAGAGTGTGCGCACGCGTGTGTGTTTTCTTGTGTGTGTGTTAGTGTGTGTACGTGTGTGTATATGCATACGCGTTTGTTTGTGCACGCGTGTGTGTGTGCTTGCGTGTGTGTGTGTGTCCGTATGTGTATGTGCACGTGCGTATGTGTTCACATGTGTGTGTGTGTGTATGCGTGAGTGTGTTTGTGAGTGTGCGTGCGCGTGTATGCGCGTGTGTGCGCGCGTGCATGCGTGCGTGTGTATGTGTGTGCGCGCGCGTGTGTTTGTGTGCACACATGCGCGTGTACGTGTTTGTGCGTGTGCACGTGCGTGCGTGCGTGCGCGCGTTTGTTTGTGTGTCTGTTTGTGTGTGTGCGCACGCGTGTGTGTTTGCTTGTGTGTGTGTGTGTTAGTGTGTGTACGTGTGTGTATATGCATACGCGTGTGTTTTTGCACGCGTGTGTGTGTGCTTGCGTATGTGTGTGTGTCCGTATGTGTATGTGCACACGCGTATGTGTTCACGTGTATGTGTGTGTGTGTATGCGTGAGTGTGTTTGTGAGTGTGCGCGCGCGCGTGCGTGTGTGCGTGCGCCCATGCGCGCGCGCGTTTGTTTGCGTGTCTGTTTGTGTGTGTGCGCACGTGTGTGTATGTGTGTGTGTATGCGGGTGTGTGTGTGAGAGAGAGATAGTGTGCGCACGCGTGTGT
>CAWUDS030000984.1:102500-115000 GCA_963859935.3 Lathyrus sativus | reverse complement strand
CGTGCGTGTGTGTATGCGCGCACGCGTGTGTTAGTGGTTGTGTGTGCATGTGTCTGTGTGCGTGCACGCGTGTGATTGTGCATGTGTGTGCGTGCGTGTGTGTGTTTGGGTGTGTGTGTGTGTGCTTCTGTGTGCACACGTGTTTGTGTGTGTGTGTGCGCGCGTGTGTTTGGGTGCATGTGCGTGTGTGTGTGCGCGCGTGGAGACGTGCGTGCGTCCGTGCGCACGCTCATGTGTGTGTGTGTTTGTGTGTGTGCGCACGTGTGTGTGTGTGTATGTGTGTGTGTGTGACAGAGAGAGATAGTGTGCTCATGTGTGTGTGTGTGTGTGTGTGCTTGTGTGTGTGTATCCGTGTGTGTATGTGCACGCGTGTGTATGTGTGCACGCGTGTGTGAATGCGTGTGTGTGTGTTGGCGTGTGTGTGTATGTGCGTGCGTGCGTGTGGTCGTACGTGCATAAGTGTGTGTCTGTGTTTGCGTGGTTGTGTGCGTGTGTTTGTGTGTGTGCCTATGTGTGTGTGTGCACGCGCGTGTGTGTATACGTGTGTGTGTGTGTGTGTGTGTGTCCACGCGCACGTGTGTGTGCATGTGTGTGTGTGTGTTTGTGTGTGTGTGTGATAGAGTGTGTGCATGTGCGTGTGTGTGTGCGTGTGTGCGTGTGTGTGTGTGTGTGCGCGCGTGTGTGTGTGTCTGTGTGTGTACGCACATGATTATGTGCACGCGAGGGCGTGTGTACCTACGTGTGTATGCGTGTGTGTGTCTATGCAGGTGTGTTTGTGTGTCTTCGCGTGCCTGCATTTGTGTGTGTGTGTGTGCGTGCGTGCCTGCGTGCGTGTGGTCGCGCGCGCGTGTGTGTGTGTATATGCGCGCACGTGCGTGTGTGTGTTTGCGCACACACGCGTGCTTGTGTGCGCGTGTTTGTATGTGTGTGCGTGTGCACGCGCGTTTGTGTAAGCGTATGTGTGTGTGTCTGTGTGTGTGTGTGTATGTGCGTGTGTGTGTGTGCTGTGTGTGTGTGTGTGTGCGCGAGCGGCGTGCGTTAGTGCGTGAATGCGTGCTTGCGAGTGTGTGTGCGCGTGTGTGCGTGTATGTATGCGCGCACGCGTGTGTTAGTGGCTGTGTGTGCATGTGTCTGTGTGCGTGCACGCGTGTGATTGTGCATGTGTGTGCGTGCGTGTGTGTGTTTGGGTGTGTGTGTATGCTTCTGTGTGCACACGTGTTTGTGTGTGTGTGTGCGCGCGCGTGTGTTTGGATGCATGTGCGTGTGTGTGTGCGCGCGTGGAGACGTGCGTGCGTCCGTGCGCATGCTCATGTGTGTGTGTGTTTGTGTGCGTGCGCACGTGTGTGTGTGTGTGTGTGTGACAGAGAGAGATAGTGTGCTCATGTGTGTGTGTGTGTGCTTGTGTGTGTGTATCCGTGTGTGTATGTGCACGCGTGTGTATGTGTGCACGCGTGTGTGAATGCGTGTGTGTGTGTTGGCGTGTGTGTGTGTGTGCGTGCGTGCGTGTGGTCGTACGTGCATAAGTGTGTGTCTGTGTTTGCGTGGTTGTGTGCGTGTGTTTGTGTGTGTGTGCCTATGTGTGTGTGTGTGCACGCGCGTGTGTGTATACGTGTGTGTGCGTGTGTGTGTTTGTGTGTGTGTGTGTGTGTGCGTGTGTGTGTACGCACATGATTATGTGCACGCGAGGGCGTGTTTGTGTGTTTGTGTGCGTGTGTGTGATAGAGTGTGTGCATGTGTGTGTGTGTGTGTGTGTGTGTGCGCGCGCGTGTGTGTGTCTGTGTGTGTACGCACATGATTATGTGCACGCGAGGGCGTGTGTACCTACGTGTGTATGCGTGTGTGTGTGTGTGTGAGTGCGTGTGTGCGTGTGTTTGTGTATGTGCGCACACATGCGTATGTGTGTGTGTGTGTGTTGTGTGTGTGTGTGCGTGTCTTTGTGTGCCAGTATGCATGTGTGTGTGTGTGCGTTTGTGTGTGTGTGTGTGTGTGCGAGCGGGGTGCGTTAGTGCATGCGTGTGTGTGTGTGTGCGCGTGTCTTTGTGTGCGCGCGCGTTTGTTTGTATGTGTGTCTAAGAGTGGGCGCACACGTTTGTGTGTGTGTGTCTGCGCAGGTGTGTTTGTGTGTGTGCGTGCATGCGTGTGTGTGTGTCTGCACGTGTTTGTGTGCATGCGAGTGTATGTGTTTGCGTGCGTGTGTTTGTGTGTGTACGTATTTCTGTGCATGCACACGAGTGTGTGTGTGCGTGCGTGTGTATGTGCACGTGTGTGTGTGAGTGTGCGCGCGTGTGTGTGCGTATATGTGTGCCTGGGTGCGTGTCTAAGTGTGGGCGCACGTGTGTGTGTGTGTCTGCGTAGGCGTGTTTGTGTGTGTGTGTGTGTGTGTGTGTGTATGTGTCCGCACGTGTTTGTGTGCATGCGAGTGCATGTGTGTGTATGCGCGTGTGCGCGTGTGTGTGTATGTGTGCGTGCGTGTGTGTCTGTGTGTCCGCACGCGCACGTGTGTGTGTGTGCGTGTGTTTGTGTGTGTACGTATTTGTGTGTGCGCTTAAGAGTGTGTGTGTGTGTGTGTGCGTGTGTATGTGCACGTTTGTGTGTGTGGGTGTGTGTGCGTGTGTATGTGCACGTTTGTGTGTGTGCGTGTGTTTGTGTGTGTACGTATTTGTGTGTGTGCTTAAGAGTGTGTGTGTGTGTGTGTGTGCGTGTGTATGTACACGTTTGTGTGTGTGGGTGTGCGCGTGTTAAGTGCAAATTTTACCTATTTTTGTATATAAGTTTTGTTGCACTTAACGTTACTTTATGTTAAAATCGTTCGAATAAACCCCGCTTTGTTTATAAATGCGCTTACTTTATGTTATAGTGTATATATTATGTTTTCCTGTAAATATCATTGAGTTTAATTGAATTTCATTCATTTTTGTAGGTAATAAAGCATTGATGTTGGAGCATTGTTAGATAGAGCATTGAATAAGCTTTCCAACGCTTCGAACCGGGCAAAAAACGGAGTTACGGTTAAAAAGTTATGGTCGAAACAAGTTGGTTTGCTGTCATGTTCGCCAAAGTTCGCCCGGCGAATGTTCGCCAGGCGAACAAAAGTTCGCCAGGCGAACCGAAAGTTCAAAAACGCGTGAAAAACACTGTTTTTACAGAAGCAAAAGTTGTATATGTTCGCCAGGCGAATGGGACTTTGCCAGGCGAATACTGGGACCCATTTTTGTCTATTTAAGTGATTTTTCAGCATTTTTTAGGTTATGTTGTTTGGGAATTTTTTACCCCAACTTCATCAAACACATTCTTGAGTAGATTTAGCTTAGAAACAACATTGGAGGGTGCATCTTAACGATCCTGAGTCGAATCCACTTCAATCGGAGTTGACAGACCGTGAGATTTGTGTTCTTCTTCCTTCCTCTCTATGTATTTTTCATTTGTTGGGGTTTTGTATGTAAGTTTATCTTGATTGTATGTATATTTATGGATCTTTGTATAAAATCTCTTTTACAACTCTTTATCGATGGTTATCTTGATTTTTTACTTAATGGGTTTGGATTGTGATAGACATATACTGTTCGAACTCGATCTTAGATGAACATCTATTAGATTCTAAATGCTAGAGATAGATTTAGGACTAATATTCACGTGGGTATCGATTCTTAATGCTCCGTGTTGTCGATTTGTGTGAGAGATCAACAATGAGACGATACGGTTGATCTCTCGACTTTGTGTTAGAGATAAACTCTGTTGTGAGCGGTACGTGATGATATTGACGAGTGAATTAGGTTGCGTGCATTTGATCCATATATTTTTTAGTACATGATGGGTAGAACGAAATACAACTTCTGACGAGTTTTCTCATTTCTTAAGAATGTACTTATGCTCTTGTTTTATGTTTTTCCTTTTGAATTTTTATTCCAAACCATTCAAACCCAAGCTTAGAGACGTAGAGATTGTCGAATGACATTCTTTCCCTCACACTGATCCCTGTGGAGACGATAAATCCCGGAGGAAATTCTTCCGAAAATAATATTTTTGCTTGCTGCTTTACCGCTTCAACAAAATAGCGTTGTTGCCGGGGATTGGTTGTGATATTGAGTCGCATTGCGATAGTTTCTATATTTCTAAGCTTTGCACATAATTGTATATATATGCTTGTATAGATACTTGTTTTGCTTTTGTCTTCCAGTATGTTTGTTTAAATGTTGTATATATTTTGTTCTCGTAACATTTGTTCAAGTGGTTGGTTAGGACACTTGCTTTTGGTTTGCGCGGTGAGACATCACATGGCATGAAGGAATGAAGTTACTAGCTAAGCACAATAAAGGCGTCGAGCTTACGACGTAAAACAAGCATGTTTTTTCCATTTTTGTTTCATTATTACTTTTTCCTTCTAGCTTAGGTAGTGTGGTGAACATTCATTAAACAAGTTGTTCTCGGATTATTCGTAAAATTCTCAAATCTTCACTTTACAACTTGTTTAATCCATTTTCACCTGGTATTTTATTGTTGTTTGGACTCAAATTTTTGTTTGGTAGCTTGAGGTATTTGAGGTGATTTTCCAAGTTTGAGTGTTTCAACTTGCGAATGCGTGGTAATGATAGTGTTTAAAGTTTTGTACACATTCAAGGTATGTGTTTATCGTTTTCTAGGCTTTAGCATATTCATGATACTTAGACTTTTTACAATTTCCATGCCATTCATTCTTTTGTATACTTGTTCATTTTGTGAATCACTTTAGTTCCCACCTTTTTGTGAGGAAGCCTTTCGTTGTTCATATATGCTAGGAGTACCAATATTCTTGTTTTAACTGGATTTTATTATGCTTAATCTTTTGTTTGTGTTGATTATATGAAAGCATGAAAAGGATTAAGGCACTTGTTTCATTTTGAGCACAACTACCTAGCCAAATAGTCAATTCACCTTGTGAGTGTGTGATCATTTGTAACCCCTTTGAGCCTTTGGTCATTATCCATGTTGTTTGAGTTTTATTCTTGTCTATGAGTATCAAATTCATTTTTTGTGTGGATCTTGATTGTTGTTTTTTCTTGAGCCCTCAACTTTGTGTTGTTGTATGAATTTTTACCTTGCCTTAGAAAGTAGGGAGTATTCACATGATGATGTGGTTGAATTCAAGTTGGGGAGATGATGATCGTTCACTTGTGTTGTTGATTGCTATGAGGTTGAAAAATAGAAAAGAAAAGAAAAATGAGAAAAATATGAAAAAGAAAAGAAAAGAAAAGAAAAGAAAAATTGAAAAAGCTTAGAAAAAGATAAACAAAAAGAGTAGAATAATGTTATGCTAATAAGTTCTATGTGTTTGGTATAACACTTGGGATTTTGGAAGAAGTTTGATTGGAATTTTTGTGTTTGAAACTTTGTGAGTTTATCACTCCCTTAGGTTTAGGCAAGTTTTTGTTTCGATTAGCTTTAGGAATTATCCCTTGTTTGTTCACCCGACCACATTACAACCCTGAAAGTCCTTTTGATTCTTGCTTTTGTGTTTTCAACATGATTTTTGGATGATTGCATAATTTAGTCTTTTGTTTGCAAGATTATTGTGTGAGTGAAAAAAGCCCTCATTTTGTGTTTTTCATCTACCGATGATTGTTTTTGCTAGGTGTGATTCACGTTTGAGCTTGTGTTGTTTTAGAATGTTTGGCATGACTTTTGTATTTAGCATTTGTTTCGTGATTATGTTATCGTTGAAGTTTAGTGGTAAGTATTCACTTTGCGTGTATCAATTTTTGATTGAACCATTGCATTTGTTTTCCGTTTGTCAAAACTTGTTGTTACGTGATTTCTTGGATTTCGCTTTTGTTCCTTTAGTTGTCGACTTTGTTTGAGGACAAACAATTAGGTAAGTTGGGGAGAGTTGTTAAGTGCAAATTTTACCTATTTTTGTATATAAGTTTTGTTGCACTTAACGTTACTTTATGTTAAAATCGTTCGAATAAACCCCGCTTTGTTTATAAATGCGCTTACTTTATGTTATAGTGTATATATTATGTTTTCCTGTAAATATCATTGAGTTTAATTGAATTTCATTCATTTTTGTAGGTAATAAAGCATTGATGTTGGAGCATTGTTAGATAGAGCATTGGATAAGCTTTTCAACGCTTCGAACCGGGCAAAAAACGGAGTTACGGTTAAAAAGTTATGGTCGAAACAAGTTGGTTTGCTGTCATGTTCGCCAAAGTTCGCCCGGCGAATGTTCGCCAGGCGAACCGAAAGTTCAAAAACGCGTGAAAAACACTGTTTTTACAGAAGCAAAAGTTGTATATGTTCGCCAGGCGAATGGGACTTCGCCAGGCGAATACTGGGACCCATTTTTGTCTATTTAAGTGATTTTTCAGCATTTTTTAGGTTATGTTGTTTGGGAACTTTTTACCCCAACTTCATCAAACACATTCTTGAGTAGATTTAGCTTAGAAACAACATTGGAGGGTGCATCTTAACGATCCGGAGTCGAATCCACTTCAATCGGAGTTGACAGACCGTGAGATTTGTGTTCTTCTTCCTTCCTCTCTATGTATTTTTCATTTGTTGGGGTTTTGTATGTAAGTTTATCTTGATTGTATGTATATTTATGGATCTTTGTATAAAATCTCTTTTACAACTCTTTATCGATGGTTATCTTGATTTTTTACTTAATGGATTTGGATTGTGATAGACATATACTGTTCGAACTCGATCTTAGATGAACATCTATTAGATTCTAAATGCTAGAGATAGATTTAGGACTAATATTCACGTGGGTATCGATTCTTAATGCTCCGTGTTGTCGATTTGTGTGAGAGATCAACAATGAGACGATACGGTTGATCTCTCGACTTTGTGTTAGAGATAAACTCTGTTGTGAGCGATACGTGATGATATTGACGAGTGAATTAGGTTGCGTGCATTTGATCCATATATTTTTTAGTACATGATGGGTAGAACGAAATACAACTCCTGACGAGTTTACTCATTTCTTAAGAATGTACTTATTCTCTTGTTTTATGTTTTTCCTTTTGAATTTTTATTCCAAACCATTCAAACCCAAGCTTAGAGACGTAGAGATTGTCGAATGGCATTCTTTCCCTCACACTGATCCCTGTGGAGACGATAAATCCCGGAGGAAATTCTTCCGAAAATAATATTTTTGCTTGCTGCTTTACCGCTTCAACAAAATAGCGTCGTTGCCGGGGATTGGTTGTGATATTGAGTCGCATTGCGATAGTTTCTATATTTCTAAGCTTTGCACATAATTGTATATATATGCTTGTATAGATACTTGTTTTGCTTTTGTCTTCCAGTATGTTTGTTCAAATGTTGTATATATTTTGTTCTCGTAACATTTGTTCAAGTGGTTGGTTAGGACACTTGCTTTTGGTTTGCGCGGTGAGACATCACATGGCATGAAGGAATGAAGTTACTAGCTAAGCACAATAAAGGCGTCGAGCTTACGACGTAAAACAAGCATGTTTTTTCCATTTTTGTTTCATTATTACTTTTTCCTTCTAGCTTAGGTAGTGTGGTGAACATTCATTAAACAAGTTGTTCTCGGATTATTCGTAAAATTCTCAAATCTTCACTTTACAACTTGTTTAATCCATTTTCACCTGGTATTTTATTGTTGTTTGGACTCAAATTTTTGTTTGGTAGCTTGAGGTATTTGAGGTGATTTTCCAAGTTTGAGTGTTTCAACTTGCGAATGCGTGGTAATGATAGTGTTTAAAGTTTTGTACATATTCAAGGTATGTGTTTATCGTTTTCTAGGCTTTAGCATATTCATGATACTTAGACTTTTTACAATTTCCATGCCATTCATTCTTTTGTATACTTGTTCATTTTGTGAATCACTTTAGTTCCCACCTTTTTGTGAGGAAGCCTTTCGTTGTTCATATATGCTAGGAGTACCAATATTCTTGTTTTAACTGGATTTTATTATGCTTAATCTTTTGTTTGTGTTGATTATATGAAAGCATGAAAAGGATTAAGGCACTTGTTTCATTTTGAGCACAACTACCTAGCCAAATAGTCAATTCACCTTGTGAGTGTGTGATCATTTGTAACCCCTTTGAGCCTTTGGTCATTATCCATGTTGTTTGAGTTTTATTCTTGTCTATGAGTATCAAATTCATTTTTTGTGTGGATCTTGATTGTTGTTTTTTCTTGAGCCTTCAACTTTGTGTTGTTGTATGAATTTTTACCTTGCCTTAGAAAGTAGGGAGTATTCACATGATGATGTGGTTGAATTCAAGTTGGGGAGATGATGATCGTTCACTTGTGTTGTTGATTGCTATGAGGTTGAAAAATAGAAAAGAAAAGAAAAATGAGAAAAATATGAAAAAGAAAAGAAAAGAAAAGAAAAGAAAAATTGAAAAAGCTTAGAAAAAGATAAACAAAAAGAGTAGAATAATGTTATGCTAATAAGTTCTATGTGTTTGGTATAACACTTGGGATTCTGGAAGAAGTTTGATTGGAATTTTTGTGTTTGAAACTTTGTGAGTTTATCACTCCCTTAGGTTTAGGCAAGTTTTTGTTTCGATTAGCTTTAGGAATTATCCCTTGTTTGTTCACCCGACCACATTACAACCCTGAAAGTCCTTTTGATTCTTGCTTTTGTGTTTTCAACATGATTTTTGGATGATTGCATAATTTAGTCTTTTGTTTGCAAGATTATTGTGTGAGTGAAAAAAGCCCTCATTTTGTGTTTTTCATCTACCGATGATTGTTTTTGCTAGGTGTGATTCACGTTTGAGCTTGTGTTGTTTTAGAATGTTTGGCATGACTTTTGTATTTAGCATTTGTTTCGTGATTATGTTATCGTTGAAGTTTAGTGGTAAGTATTCACTTTGCGTGTATCAATTTTTGATTGAACCATTGCATTTGTTTTCCGTTTGTCAAAACTTGTTGTTACGTGATTTCTTGGATTTCGCTTTTGTTCCTTTAGTTGTCGACTTTGTTTGAGGACAAACAATTAGGTAAGTTGGGGAGAGTTGTTAAGTACAAATTTTACCTATTTTTGTATATAAGTTTTGTTGCACTTAACGTTACTTTATGTTAAAATCGTTCGAATAAACCCCGCTTTGTTTATAAATGCGCTTACTTTATGTTATAGTGTATATATTATGTTTTCCTGTAAATATCATTGAGTTTAATTGAATTTCATTCATTTTTGTAGGTAATAAAGCATTGATGTTGGAGCATTGTTAGATAGAGCATTGGATAAGCTTTTCAACGCTTCGAACCGGGCAAAAAACAGAGTTACGGTTAAAAAGTTATGGTCGAAACAAGTTGGTTTGCTGTCATGTTCGCCAAAGTTCGCCCGGCGAATGTTCGCCAGGCGAACCGAAAGTTCAAAAACGCGTGAAAAACACTGTTTTTACAGAAGCAAAAGTTGTATATGTTCGCCAGGCGAATGGGACTTCGCCAGGCGAATACTGGGACCCATTTTTGTCTATTTAAGTGATTTTTCAGCATTTTTTAGGTTATGTTGTTTGGGAACTTTTTACCCAAACTTCATCAAACACATTCTTGAGTAGATTTAGCTTAGAAACAACATTGGAGGGTGCATCTTAACGATCCGGAGTCGAATCCACTTCAATCGGAGTTGACAGACCGTGAGATTTGTGTTCTTCTTCCTTCCTCTCTATGTATTTTTCATTTGTTGGGGTTTTGTATGTAAGTTTATCTTGATTGTATGTATATTTATGGATCTTTGTATAAAATCTCTTTTACAACTCTTTATCGATGGTTATCTTGATTTTTTACTTAATGGGTTTGGATTGTGATAGACATATACTGTTCGAACTCGATCTTAGATGAACATCTATTAGATTCTAAATGCTAGAGATAGATTTAGGACTAATATTCACGTGGGTATCGATTCTTAATGCTCCGTGTTGTCGATTTGTGTGAGAGATTAACAATGAGACGATACAGTTGATCTCTCGACTTTGTGTTAGAGATAAACTCTGTTGTGAGCGATACGTGATGATATTGACGAGTGAATTAGGTTGCGTGCATTTGATCCATATATTTTTTAGTACATGATGGGTAGAACGAAATACAACTCCTGACGAGTTTTCTCATTTCTTAAGAATGTACTTATTCTCTTGTTTTATGTTTTTCCTTTTGAATTTTTATTCCAAACCATTCAAACCCAAGCTTAGAGACGTAGAGATTGTCGAATGGCATTCTTTCCCTCACACTGATCCCTGTGGAGACGATAAATCCCGGAGGAAATTCTTTCGAAAATAATATTTTTGCTTGCTGTTTTACCGCTTCAACAGCGCGCGCGTGCGTGTGTGAGTACATATGTGCGTGGGTGTGTGTGTGCGCGTGCGTTTGTGTGTGCGCGTGCGCGTTTGTGTATATGTGGGTGTGCGTACATGTGTGCCTGTGTGTGTGTGTGCACGCGCGTTTGTGTATACGTGTGTGTGTGTGTGTGTGTGTGTGTGTGTGTGTGTGTGTCCACGCGCACGCGTGTTTGTATATGTGTCTGTATGTGTGTGTGTGCGCACGTGTGGGTGTGTGTGTTTGTGTGTGTGTGTGATAGAGTGTGCGCACGTGTGTGTGTGTGTGTCTGTGTCTGTGTGTGCACTCACGTGATGGTGTGCACGCGAGTGCGTGTGTACGTGCGTGTGTATACGTGTGTGTGTCTGTGCGTGTGTTTGTGTATGTGCGCGCGTGTGCGTACGTGTGTGTGTGTGTGTGTGTCTGTACACGCGCGTGTATGTGTGCATGTTTGTGTGTGTGCGCGTGTGTGTCTGTGCGTATGTATGTGTATGTGCGCACACGCGTGTTTGTATGTGTGTGTGCGTGTATGCATGTGTGTGTAAGTGCGTGCGCACGCGTGTGTGCATGTGTGTGTGTGTGCACGCGTGTAGGTTCGTGGGTTTGTGTGTGTGTGCGTGTGTGTTTGTGTGTGTGTGTCTCTGTGTGTACACGTAAGTGCGTGTGTGTGTGTGTGCGCGCGTGTGTGTGTCCCTGTGTGTGCACGTGCGTGCCTGTTTGCACGCGAGTGCGTGTGTGTGTGTGTGTGCGCGCGCATGTGTGTGTGTGTGCGTGTGTGTATGTGCGCGTGTGCTCATGTGTGTGCGTGTGTGTGTGTGTGCATTTGTGTGTGTTTGTGTGCAAGCGGGGTGCGTTAGTGCATGCGTGCGTGCGCGTGTGTGTGTCTGCGTGTCTTTATGTGCGCGCGCATTTGTTTTTGTGTGTGTGTTTAAGTGTGGGCGCACGCGCGTGTGTGTTTGTGTGTCTGCGCATGTGTGTTTGTGTGTGTGCGTGTGTGTATGCGTATGTGTGTCTTTGTGTCCGCACGTGTTTGTGTGCATGCGAGTGCGTGTGTTTGCGTGCGTGCGTGTGTGCGTGTCTTTGTGTGTGTACGTATTTGTGTGCGCGCACACGAGTGTGTGTGTGTGTGTGTATGTGTGTGCGCGTGCGTGTGTATGTGCACGTGTGTGTGTGCGCGCCTGCGTGGTTGTGTGTCTAAGTTAGGGCGCACGCGTGTGTGTGTGTCTGTACAGGCGTGTTTCTATGTGTGCGTGTGTGTGCGTGTGTGTGTGTGTGTGTATGTGTATGTGTCCACACATGTTTGTGTGCATGTGTGTGTGTGTGTGTGCGTGTGCGTGTGTGTGTGCGCGTGCGTGCGTGTGTATTTGTGTGTGTACGTATTTGTGTGATTGCACACGAGTGTGTGTGTGTGTGTGTGTGCGTGTGTATGTGCATGTTTGTGGGTGTGTGCACGCATGCGTGTGTGCGTACATGTGTGCTTTGTTGTGTGTGGGCGTGCGTTTGTGTGAGCATGCGCGTAGGCATGCACGGGCGCGCGTGTGTGGTTGTGTTTGTGTGTTTGTGTGTGCGCACGTGTGCGTGTATGTGTGCGCACGTTTGCGTGTATGTGTGCGCGCGGGTGTGTGTCTGTGTGTGCACATATGCGCATGTGCGTGTTTATGTGTGTGTGCGTGCATGCGTGCGTTTGTCCATGCGCGCGCGTGTTTATGTGTGCGCGTGTGTGTGTGTGTGCGCACGTGTGTGTGTGTGTGTATGCGGGTGTGTGTGTATGCGTGCGTGTGCGTGTGTGTGCGTGAGAGTGTATGTGCGCGCACGCGCGCGCTTGTGTGTGTGTGTGTGTCAGTGCATGCGCGCACGCGTGTTCGTTTTTGTTGTGTGTGTGCGTGTGCGAGTGTGTGAAAGCGCATGTGTGTATGTGTTTGTGTGTGCGGGTTTGTGTGTGTGCGAGAGAGTGTGCCCACGCGTGTGTGTGTACGTGTATGTGTGTGCGTGTGTGTGTGTCTGTGCGTGCACGTGCGTGTATATGTGCATGAGAGTGTGTGCGTGTGTGTGGGTGTATGTGTCTCTGTGTGTGCAAGTGCGTGTTAGTATGCACGCGAGAGCGTGTTTGCATGCGTGTGTGTGTGTGTGTGCGTGTGTGTGCGTGTTTGCGTGTGTGTGTGTATGCGTGTGTGTGTGTGTGCGTTTGTGTGTGCGTGTATGTGTGTGTGTATGTGCAAGCGGCGTGC
>CAWUDS030000984.1:92500-97500 GCA_963859935.3 Lathyrus sativus | reverse complement strand
CTGCGCGCGTGTGTTTGTGTGTGTGTCTGTGTATGCGCGCACGCGCGCCTATGTGTGTCTGTGTTTGCGCAGGTGTGTGTGTGTGTGTGCACACGTGTGTTTGTGCGTGTGCGTGCACGCGTGTTCATGTGCACGCGAGTGCATGTGTGTGTGTGCGTGTGTGTGTGTGTCCCTGTGTAAGTGTGTGTGTGTGTGTGTGTGTGTGTGTGTGTGTGTGTGTTTGCGAGCGTGTGCGCATATGTGTGTGTGTGCGTGCGTGCACTTGTGTGTATGCGCATGTGTGTGTGTGTGTGTGTGTGTGTGTGTATGCGTGTGTGTGTGTGTGTGTGCTCGTGTGTGTATGTGTGTCCAAGCGGCGTGCGCTAGTGCATGCGTGCGTGTGTGTGCGAGTGTGTGTGCGCGCACGCTTATGTGTTTGTGTGTGTGTGCCCGCGTGCGCGCTTGTGTGGGTGTGTGCGAGCGCACGCGTTTGTGTGTTTGTGTGCGTGTGCGGAGGTGAGCGTGTGTGTGTCTGCACAGGTGAGCATGTGTGTGTTTGCGCGTGCGTGCATGTGTACGTAAGTGTGTGCGCAGGTGAGCGTGTGTGTGTCTGCGCAGGTAAGCGTGTGTGTGTGAGTGTGCATGCGCGCGCACGTGTGTGTGTCTGCGCAGGCGAGCGTGTGTGTGTGTGTGTGTGTGTGCGTGCGTGCCTGCATACGTGCGTGCCTGCATTTATGTGTGTGTGTGTGTGTGTGAGCGCACGCGCGTGTGTGTGTGTGCGTGTGTGTGTGTGTGTGTTAAGTGTGCGCGCATGTGTGTCTGTGAACACTCACGCGTGTGTATGCGTGTGTGTGTGTGCGTGCGTGCGAGTGTGCATATGTGTGTGTATGTGCGTGCGCCTGCGTGTGGGTAAGTGCGTGAGCACGCGCGCATTCGTGTGTGTGTGGGTGTGCGCTCACGTGTTTGTGTGTGCGTATTTGATTGCGCGCACACAAGTGTGTGTGTGTGTATCTGTTTGTGCACGCGAGTATGTGTGTGTGTGTGTATGCGTGTGTGTGTGGGCATGCGTGCGTTTGTGTGAGTACGTGCGCGTACGCCCGCACGGGCGTTTGTGTGTGTTTGTTTGTGTGTGTGTTTGTGTGTGCGCACGTGTGCTTGTATGTGTGTGTGCGCGCACGCGTGTGTGCATGTGCGTGTGCGTGTGTGTGAACACATACGCGTGTGCGTGTTTGTGTGTGTGTAAGCGTGCATGCGTGTGTGCGTCCATGCGCGCACGCATCTGTTTGCATGTTTTTGTTTGTGTGCGCACATGTGTGTGTATGCAGGTGTGTGTGAGAGAGAGAGAGAGAGAGTGTGTGTGTGTGTGTGTGCGCAAGCGTGTGTGTTGCTTGCGTGTGTGTCTGTGTGTCTGTATGTGCATCTGCACGCGCGTGTGTGTGTTCACATGTGTGTGTGTGTGTGTGGGTGTGCTTGTGTGTGCTTGTGCTTGTGCACGCGTGCGTGCGTGTGTATGTGAGAGAGAGAGAGTGTGTGTGCGCATGCGTGTGTGTGTGTGTGTGTGTTCGTGTGTGTCTGTGTGTGCATGGGCATTTGTGTATGCGAGTGTTTGGGTGTGTGTGTCTGTGCGTGTGTGTGCGTGCGTGTGCGCCCGTGTGTCTGTGCATGTGTGTGTGTGCCTGTACGTATGTGTGTATGTGCGTGCACACGTGTGGGTGTGTGTCAGCGCATATGCGCGCGTCTGTTTGTGTGTGTGTGTGTGTGTGTGTGTGTGTTTGTGTGTGTGTGTGTATGCGCGTGTGGGTGTGCACGTGTGTGTGTAAGTGTGTGAGAGAGTTTGCGCACGCGTGTGTGTTTGTACGTGTGTATGTGTATGTGCACGTGTGTGTGTATCTGTGTATGAGTGCGCGTTAGTGTGTGTGCGTGTGCGTGCGTGCGTGCGTGTGTATATATGTGTGCACGCGTGTGTGCGCACGCGTGTGTGTCTGTGTGTGTGCGTGTGTGTATGTGTTTTTGTGTGTGCATGTGTGTGTGTGCGAGCAACGTGCGTTAGTGCATGTGTGTGTGCGTGTGTGTGTGTGTGTGTCTGCGCAGGTGTATTCGCGTGCGTGCGTGCCTGCATGTGTGCGTGTGTATGTGTATGAGTGCGCGTTTGTGTCTGTGCGTGCGCACGCATGCTCTCTCGTGTGTTTGGGTGTACGCGCGCTCATGCGTGTGTCTGTGTGTATGTGTGTGTGTGCGCGCACGTGTGTTTGTGTGTGTGTAAGCGTGCATGCGTACTTGCATGTATGTGCGTGCTCGTCTGTGTGTGTGTATGTGCGTGCACACATGCGCGTGTGCGTGTTTGTGTGTGTAAGCGTGCATGCGTACGTGCGTCCATGCACGTGCGCGTCTGTGTGCGTGTATTTGTGTGTGTGCACACATGTGTGTGTGTGTGTATGCGGTTGTGTGTGTGAGAGAGAGAGAGAGAGAGAGTGTGTGTGCAAGCGTATGTGTTGCTTGCGTGTGTGTGTGTGTCTCCTTATGTGTATCTGCACACGCGTGTGTGTGTTTACACGTGTGTGTGTGTGCGCCTGTGTGTGCTTGTATGTGTGCACGCACGCGTGTGTGAGTATGTGTGTGTGTGAGAGAGTGTGTGCACACGCGCGTGTGTATGTGTGTGTGCGTGTGTGTCTGTGTGTCCATGGGCATTTGTGTATGCGAGTGTGTGTGTGTGTGTGTGTATGTGTGTCTGTGCGTGTGTGTGCGTGTGTGTGTCTGTGCATGTGTGTGCGTGCGTGTGCGTGTGTGTGTATGAGCGCGCACGCGTGTGGGTGTGTGACAGCGTACACGCGCGCTTCTGTTTGTGTGTGTGTGTGTGTGTAGTTTGTGTGTGTGTGTGTCTGTGTGCGCGTGCACGTGTGTGCGTGTGTGTGTCTGTGTGTGTGTGTCTATGTGCGCGTGCACGTGTGTGCGTGTATGTGTCTGTGTGTGTGTTTGTGTGTGTGTTTGTGTGTGTAAGTGTGTGAGAGAGTGTGCGCACGCGTGTGTGTTTGTGCGTGTGCGTGTGCGTGTGTGTGTTTCTGTGTGTGCACGCGCGTGTTTGTGTGCAAGCAAGTGCGTGTGTTTGGTGTGTGCGTGTGTGTGTTTGGTGCGTGCGTGCGCGTGCATATATGTGTGCACGCGTATGTGTGTGTGTACGTGTGTGTCTATGTGTGTGTGCACGTGTGTGTATGCGTGTGCGCGTGTGTGTGGGTGTGCGCTTACGTGTTTGTGTGTGTGCGTATTAGTTTGCACGCACGCGAGTGTGTGTGTGTGTGTGTGTGCATGTGTATGTGCATGCGCGTGTGTGTGTATGCGCGCGTGCGTGTGTATGTGGGTGCGTGTGCGTGCGTTTGTGTCTGTACGTGCGCGTACGCGCGCACGGGCATGCGTGTGTGTTTGTTTGTGTGTGTGTTTGTGTGTGCGCATGTGTGCGTGTGTGTGAGTGCGCATGCGTGTGTGCATGTGCGTGTGCGTATGTGTGTGTACACATGCGCGTGTGCGTGTTTGTGTGTGTGTAAGCGTGCATGCGTATGTGTGTCCATACGCGTGCCCGTCTGTGTGCGTGTGTTTGTGTGTGTGCACACATGTGTGTGTGTGTGTGTGTATGCGGGTGTGTGGTGTGTGTGTGAGAGATAGAGAGTGTGCGCAAGCTTATGTGTTGCTTGCGTGTGTGTGTGTGTCCGTATGTGTATCTGCACGCGGGTGTGTGTGTTTACACGTGTGTGTGTGCCTGTGTGTGCTTGTATGTGTGCACGCACGCGTGTGTGTGTGTGTGTGTGTATGAGAGAGTGTGTGCGCACGCGCGCGTGTGTGTGTGTGTGCGTGTGTGTCTGTGTGTCCATGGGTATTTGTGTATGCGAGTGTGTGTGTATGTGTGTCTGTGCGTGTGTGTGCATGTGTGTGCGTGTGTGTGTTTGTGCATGTGTGTGCGTGCGTGCGCGTATGTGTGTGTATAAGCGCGCACGCGTGTGGGTGTGTGTCAGCGGACGCGCGCTCTTCTGTTTGTGTGTGTGTGTGTGTGTTTGTGTGCGCGTGCACGTGTGTGTGTGTGTGTCTGTGTGTGTCTGTGTGTTTGTGTGTGTAAGTGTGTGAGAGAGTGTGCGCACGCGTTTTCGTTTGTGCGTGTGTGTGTGTGTGTCTGTGTGTGCACGCGCGTGTTTGTGTGCAAGCGAGTGCGTGTGTTTGGTGTGTGCATGCGTGTGCATATATGTGTGCGCGCGTGTGTGTTCGTGTGTGTGTGTACGTGTGTGTGTATGTGTGTGTATGCACGTGTGTGTGTGTGTGTGTGTGAGTGTGCGTGTGTGTGTGTGTGTGCGAGCGGCGTGCGTTAGTGCATGTGTGCATGCGTGTGTGTGTGTGTGTCTGCGTAGGTGTGTTCGCGTGCGTGCGTACCTGCGTGTGTGCGTGTGAGTGCGTATACTTGTGAGCGCGTGCGTGTGTGCGTGCGCGTGGTCGTGCGTGCGTGAGTGTGTGTTTGTGTGTGTGCGTGCACGCGTGTATGTGTCTGTGGGTGTGCATGCGTGCGTTTGTGTGTGTACGTGCACGTACGTCCGCACGGGCATGCGTTTGTGTTTGTTTGTGTGTGTCTTTGTGTATGCGCACGTGTGCTTGTGTGTGTGTGCGTGCGCGCATGCGTGTGTGCGTGTGTGTTTGTTTGTGTGTGTCTTTGTTTGTGCGCACGTGTGCTTGTGTGTGTGTGTGTGCGAGCGCATGCGTGTGTGCATGTGTGTGTGCGTGTGTGTGTGCACACATACGCGTGTGCGTGTTTGTGTATGTGTAAGCGTGCATGCGTGTGTGCGTCCATGCGGGCGCGCGTCTATTCGTGTGTGTATGTTTGTGTGCGCACGTGTGTGTGTGTATGCGGGTGTGTGTGTGAGAGAGAGAGTGTGTGTGTGCACAAGCGTGTGTGTTGCTTGTGTGTGTGTTTGTGTCCGTATGTGTATCTGCACGCGCGTGTGTGTGTTCACACGTGTGTGTGTGTGTGTGTATGCCTGTGTGTG
>CAWUDS030000984.1:85000-90000 GCA_963859935.3 Lathyrus sativus | reverse complement strand
GCATGGGCATTTGTGTATGCGAGTGTGTGTGTGTATGTGTGTCTGTGCGTGTGCGTGCGTGCGTGTGCGCGTGTGTGTCTTTGCATGTGTGCACGTGCTTGTGCGTGTGTGTGTATGTGCGCGCATGCGTGTGGGTGTGTGTTAGCGCACGTGTGTGCGTTTGTTCTTGTGTGTGTGTGTGTGTTTGTGTGTGTGTGTGTCTGTGTGCGTGTGCACGTGCGTGTGTGTGTGTGTGTGCACGTGTGTATGTGTGTGTTTGTGTGTGTAAGTGTGTGAGAGAGTGTGCGCATGCGTGTGTGTTTGTGTGTGTGTGTGTGCACGTGTGTGTGTGTGTATCTGTGTGTGCACGCGCGCGCTTGTGTTCAAGCGAGTGCGTGGGTGCATGTGTGTGTGTGTGCGTGTGTATATATGTCTGCACGCATGTGGGCGCACGCGCGTGTGTGTGTTTGTGTTTTTGTGTGTGCACGTGTGTGTGTGTGTGCGTGTGTGTGCGAGCAACGTGCGTTAGTGCATGCGTGTGTCTGCGCAGGTGTGTTCGCGTGCGTGCGTCCCTGCGTGTGTGTGTGTGTGTGTGCGTGTGTATGTGTGAGTGCGCGTGCACGCACGCGCTCTCGTGTGTTTAGGTGTACGCGCGCTCACCCGTGTGTCTGTGTGTATGTGTGTGTGCGTGCACGCGCATGTGTTTGTGTGTGTGTCTGTGTGTGCGCGCACGCGCCCGTGTGTGTGTCCGTGTCTGTGCAGGTGTATGTGTGTGCACGCGTATGTTTGTGCGTGTACGCACACACGTGTTCATGTGCATGCGAGTGCATGTGTGCGTGTGTGTGTGTGTGCCCGTGCGTAAGTGCGTGTGCGCGCGCGTGCGTGTGTGTATGCGAGCGTGTGCACATGTTTGTGTGTGTGCGTGCGCATACGTGTGTGTATGTACGTGCGTGTGTGTATGCGTGCGTATGAGTGTGCGCGCGTGTGTGTGTGCGTATGTGTGTGCGAGTGGCGTGCGCTAGTGCATGCGTGCGTGCATGTGTGTGTGTGTGCACGGACACGCGTATGTGTTTGTGTATGTCTGCCCGCGTGCGCGCTTGTATGATTGTGCGCGCGCGCGTGTGTGTGTCTATGTGCGCGCGCACGTGTGTGTGTTTGTGTGTGCGCGCGTGCGTGCGTGCGTGCGTGTTTGCATTTATGTGTGAGTGTGCGAGCATGCGTGTGTGTGTGTGTGCGTGTGTATGTGTGTGTTAAGGTGTGCGCGCGTGTGTGTCTGTGAACACCCACACGTGTGTGTGTGCGTGCACGCGTGCGTGCGAGTGTGCATATGTGTGTGTATGTGCGTGCACCTGCGTGTGTGTGTGGGTGTGCGCTCACGTGTTTATGTGTGTGCGTATTTGTTTGCGCGCATGCGAGTATGTGTGTGCATGTGTATATGCACGCGCGTGTGTGTATGCGCGCGTGCGTGTGTGTGTGGGTGTGCGTGCGTGCGTTTGTGTGTGTACATGTGCGTACGCGCGCACGGGCTTGCGTGTGTGTTTGTGTGTGTGCACGTGTGCGTGCGTGTGTGTGTGCGTGCATGCGTGTGTGCATGTGCGTGTGCGTGTGCACACATCCGCGTGTGCATGTTTGTGTGTGTGTAAGCGTGCATGCGTACGTGCGTCCATGCGAGTGCACGTCTGTGTGCGTGTGTTTGTGTGTGTGCGCACGTGTGTGTGTGTGTGTGTGTGTCTGTGTGTATGCGGGTGGGTGTGTGTGTGTGTGAGAGAGAGAGTGTGTGTGCGCAAGCGTGTGTGTTGCTTGCGTGTGTGTGTGTGTGTCTGTATGTGTATCTGCATGCGCGTGTGTGTGTGTGTTTGTGCCTGTGTTGCGTGTGTGTGTCTATGTGTGTGTGAGAGAGTGTGCGCACGCGCGTGTGTGTGTGTCTGTCTGTGTGTGCATGGGCATTTATGTCTGCGAGTGTGTGTGTGTGTATGTGTGTCTGTGCATGTGTGTGCGTACGTGTGCGTGTGTGTGTCTGTGTATGTATGTGCGTGCGTGTGCGTCTGTGTGTATGTGCGCGCACGCGTGTGGGGTTGTGTCAGCGCACGCGCGCGCTTCTGTTCGTGTGTGTGTGTGTGTGTGTGTGTGTGTTTGTGTGTGTGTGTCTGTGTGCGCGTGCACGTGTGTGTGTGTGTGTGTGTGTGTGTGTGTGTAAGTGTGTGAGAGAGTGTGCGCACGTGTGTGTGTTTGTGCGTGTGTGTGCGCGTGTGTGTCTTTGTATGCACGCGCGTGTTTGTGTGCAAGCGAGTGCGTGTGTTTGGTGTGTCCGTGCCTGCGTGTGTATATATGTGCACGCGCGTGTATGCGCACGCACGTCTGTGTGCGTGTACGCGTGTGTGTGTGTGCACGTGTGTGTGTGCACGTGTGTGTGTATGTGCGAGCGGCGTGCGTTAGTGCATGCGTACATGCGTGTGTGTGTGTGTGTCTGCGCAGGTGTGTTCGCGTGCATGCGCGTGGTCGTGCGTGCGTGAGTGTGTGTGTGTGTGTATGTGCGCGTGTGTGTGTTTGTGCGCACGCGCGTGCTTGTGTGCGCGTGCTTGTGTGTGTGTGTGTGTGTGTGCGCGTGTCTGTGTGTATGTGCGCACAAGCGTGTGCGTGTGCCCACGCGCGCACGTGTTTATGTGTGTGTGTGTGTGCGTGCTCACGTGCGTGTGTGTGTGTTTGTATGTGTGTGTGTGTGTGTGTGTGTGATAGAGTGTGCGCATGCATTGTCACACCCTCATTTTCGCCATTAGCCTTTATACCCTACATTCGCCATATCATACATCGTTCTATTGCATATCGAGCATGTGGGTTCAAAAGGTATGGACTAGGTCGGTTTGTTATTTTTCATTTCAAATGAGATAACTTGTCTATCTTGGGCTACATGGAAGAAAAGGTTCATCACCTAAGGTTTGATCTAAGTTGGAAAGTCTATTCATGTAGATTACTTCAAGAGGAAGTTACTTGAAAAATATTAGGATATTCATGATAAATATCCCTAATGAACATGAAATTCAAGGCCAAATTCAAGATTGCTTCATCCAATTTTGTTTCAAATTCTTAATCAAGTGGAGTCCAAATTTGCAAAGCATGAGTCAAGATCACGAGTCCATAATTCAAGACTTCATCCATTCCGCATTTAATGGTTCTAAGGAAATCCATCATGAATTCATGAATTAGAGGCAAGAATATTACAAAGGGAAATTTTATGATATTACAAGAATGTCATTTGTTTCGAGATTTCCAACTCTAAGTAATGTTTAGAAATTAATTTATTTTTAATCTTCATTCAAGTCTCTAATCAAATTCATGTTATAGTAATGTCACACCAAGTCCACATTGTGCTTACAAACATCCAAAAAATATGCAAGAATTAAATCAACATTGGAATGTTTTAAGACCAAGAATATGCATGTTTGATCATGGGCAAAACAGCCTCATGCAAGAGATGGCAAATTACCTCATGTCACAAAATCAAGAGAATATCATATGATAATACATCTAAATATCAAATTTTCAAAATGCTGTCAAAAAGTAGTAGCATTGACCAAGAGGAGTTGTCCAAGCACAAGCCAACAAAATGGGTGCAAGGCACAAAGTGCTGCAGAAAAAACAGCATAGGCAAAGTGCAACAGAAAAAATGCAGCATAACCTCTTGCATGAAAATGGAAAGAAAGAGAGTGACATGAGAAAAGGTGGTAAGAGACACCACTCCATGAAAAATATGATATGTGGGGAGAAGAGAAAACCCTAGAGGGGAGAGATAAGAAGGAGGGGTCTGTAAACAAAAAGGGATCACTCTTGACACATTCAATATTCATACACACATTGCAAAAAACCAGAAAATAGAGAGCAAGAGAAACCCTAAAAACCAGAAAAATAGAAAGGAAGAAAAACCAGAAAAAAGAGAGTGAGATAAAATCACAAGAAGATCATTGAGAAGCAGAACCTTCACAACATAGAGTGAAGAGTGGAGAGCACATCCAACAAAAATCAGTGGATGACTTGCAAGAAGGATAGAAAGCTCTTGGGTATCCATTTCATCGAACCTTTCTCTCTTTACTTTTTGCTTTTATATTCATTTTGCTTCCTCTATTATGTGTTGTTGTACTGAGTATATCATGTAAGGTCCTAAGAAAAACCAAGAACCCATTTTTTAAGAACCACAAAAACGAAAGAGAACAAAGGAAAAATTAGGTTTTTTCACTCTGGTAGCCTGACACGGGCCGTGTCACACAATACGGCCACCCGTGTCACCCTTCTATTGGCTTTTTCATAACACAAAAACCCCAGGTCTCATGACACGGGCCGTGTCTCACAACACGGTCGGCCGTGTTGCACCTCTGTTTGAGTTTTCAACGTGTAAAATACCCAGGACTTATGACACGGGCCGTGTCACACAACACGGCCACCCGTGTCACACCGCTGTTTGACCTCAAAAATCTTTTTTCTCCCAGACCCTAGGACACGAGCCGTGTCACACAATACGGCCACCCGTGTCACACAACACGGCCACCCGTGTCACACCTCTGTCAAGCCTCAAAACTCATATTGCAGGTACCTTATGACACGGGCCGTGTCACACAACACGGCCACCCGTGTTACACCACTGTTTTCTCACTTTTTTAATATTTTACCTCCAAAAAAAATTTTCCATTTTTTTTGCATGTCTCAATTTTTTTAGCCGACTAACCCCATATGTTTGTATGATTTTAGTGTGAATATTGCTATTGTCCTTGTTGACTTTTGATTCCAAAAACCATTTTCAAAAACAAACTCTCGATTTTGTCGAGCCATTTCTAACCTTGTAAGTCGGTTTCCTTGTGCACCGCCATCGACCTTGTCCGGATCGCTTCAAATGTATCTTTACAAACAATAAACCTTGATCCAACGTCAAGTGGTTCTCTTTTCTCATAAAAATCCAAAACACAATAAAATATACGATTAGAATTATGCACCATGAGCTTTAAAGTGGTAGAGAAGGAATGAGAATGGAA
>CAWUDS030000984.1:65000-80000 GCA_963859935.3 Lathyrus sativus | reverse complement strand
GATGTTTTTATGTGTGTGTGAGAGAGAGAGAGAGTGTGTGTGTGCGTGCTTGCGAGTGTGTGTATCCGCGTGAGTATGTGCGTGTGTGTGTGTGTGCGTGCGTGTGTGTGCGTGTCCGCATGCGCGCGTCTGTGTGTTTGTGTGTGTTTGTGTGTGTATGTATTTGTATGCACGCACGCGAGTGTGTATGTGTGTGTGCACATGTGTGCAAATGTGTGCGTGTGCGCGCGCGTGCGTGTTTACGCACATGTGTCAGTGTCTGTGTGTGTGTGTGTTTGTATGTGTGTAAGTGTGTGAGAGAGTGTGAACACGTGTATATGTGTGTGTGTGTGTGTGTCCGCGTCTGCACACGCGTGTTTGTGTGCATACAAGTGCGTGTACGCGTGTGTGTGTGCGTGTGTATGTGTGCACGCGCGTGTGTGTGCAAGCGTGTGTGTGTATGTGTGTGTGTGTGTGTGTGTGTGTGTGCGAGCGGCGTGCGTTAGTGCACGCATGCATGCATGCGTATGTATGTGTGCACGCGCACACGCGCGTGTTGGAGTGCGTACGCGCACACGTGTCTCTGTGTGTATCTTTGTGTGTATGTGTGTTTGTTTGTGTGTGTCTAAGTGTGGGCGCACGTGTGTGTGTGTGTGTGTGTGTGTGTCTGCGCAGGAGTATTTGTGTTTGTTCGTGTGCGTGCGTGCGTGCATGTGTGTGCTTGTGTGTATGTGCACACGTGCGTGCGTGTGTGTGTGTGTATGTTCGTGCGCACGTGTCGGTGTGTGTGTTTGTGTGTGTGTGTGTGTGTGTATGTGATAGAGTGTGGGCGTGTGTGTGTGTGTCTGTGTCTGTGTGTGCACGCGTGTGTTTGTGTTCACGCGAGTGCGTGTGTATACGTGTGTGTGTGTGTGTGCGTGTGTGTGTGCGCGTATGCGTACGCGTGAGTCTGTTTGTGTGTGTGCGTGTGTGTGTGTGTATGTGTGGGTGTGCACGCGTGCGTGTGTGCATGTGTGCCTATGTGTGTGTGTGCGAGCGGCGTGCATTAGTGCATATATGCGTGCGTGTGTGTGTGTGTGCGCGTGTGTGCGTGTGCGTGTGTGTGTACGCGCACGCGCATGTGTTTTTTCGTGCGGGCACGTGTGTGTTAGTATGTGTGTGTGTATGCGCGCGCGTGTGTTTGCGTGTGTGTGTGCACGTGTGTGCGTGCGTGTGCGCGCGTGCGTGTGTGCCTGTGTGGGTGCGTATGTGTGCGCGTGCGTGTGTGCTTGCGTGGGTGCATTGGTGTGCATGTGCGTGAGCGCGCTTGTGTGTTTGTGTGTGCGCACGTGTATGTTTGTGTGCGCGCGTTCATTCATGTGTGCGTGTGTTTGTATGTGGGTGCATGCGTTCGCGCGTGCACGTGTGTGTGTATGTGGGTGCGCGCGTGCACGTGTTCGTGTGCGCATGCGTTTGTGTGTGTGTGTGTGCGCGCTTGTGTGTGTGTTGTAAGAGCACAGATTGTGTCTTAGTAATATCTCTATGTTTTGATGATAACATTAATGATAATTTGTATACAAGAATTATACTCTCTAAATTTGTTCTAAACTGTTTTCTACAGGCACAAAAGATTTTAATCTTAAAGAGCAAATTTGATGTGAACAATAAATTCTGAATGGCTCAAGAGCATCTGAAGATTAGAAGAATCTGAAGTATAAGAGCTTAGTCATCAAGATTCTGAAGATACAACACGCTGCATATATTATCAAGAATCTGAATGAGAGAAGACTCTGATCTGAGTGAAGAGACTCTGAATGAGAGAAGACTCTGATCTGAGTGAAGACTCTGATCTAAGAGCATGTTACGCTTCAAGCACACAGCTGCACCAGACTCTGATTCAGCAACATCTGAAGAACATCTTAGGCTCTGAAGTTTCCAGAAGATTCTGAAGACTGAAGACTCTGATATTGATTGTTGATCTGAACTATCTGAAGAATTATTTGAAGAAGATTATTTTAATATATCCGTTGGAATATGCCAGCAAATCTTTCCTTAATTGGGATAGACATAAATCTCTGCAAGAAGATTATTCCTCTGATACATTCCATATATGGTAAATTCACAGCTCAGCAGACAATTGCTACACCCACATTTTGTGCGCCGTCTCTCTGCTGCAATAGTACAAAGGACTGTACCTTTTTGATATTGGAAATATCTTCTCCAACGGTAAAATATTCTCTCCAATATTCAAGTGGCTATATAAAGGAAATCATAGCTCATTCTTCAAGTGACGAAAATTATTACAAGAACACTCTCACGCGAAAAACTCTCAAGCTCTCATATTCTTTGCTGTTCATACATTGTTCTAAACTTAGAGAAATAACACAGTTGTGTTTATAGCTTTCATAGAAGCAATTTATTACTCTTACATTGTATTACATTAATTTGTAAAGGAAGTTTTCCTTAAGAGGATCTAGGTTAGATCAGTAGCTCTTGAGAAGACTAAGAACAGTTGTTCTTAGGTGTTGTTTTCCTTAAGAGGATCTAGGTTAGATCAGTAGCTCTTGAGAAGACTAAGAACAGTTGTTCTTAGGTGTTGCTATTTGTAATCAGTTGATTTGAATAGTGGATTAAGTCCTTGTTGAGAAAGGCAAATCACTCTTGAAAAGGGTGGACTGGAGTAGTTGAGTTCAACGAACCAGGATAAAAATACTTGAGTTTTTATCTTTGATTATTTTCTGTCATACTTATTCAACCCCCCTTCTAAGTATTTTCTCACCTTCAGTTGGCATCAGAGCTCCGGTTCTGAGTGTGCATTCACTTAACCGTGACAGATAAAGATCCAGTGAGAAGAATACTCTGTTATTTATTTGGTTGCTAATATGGGTGATATTCCTACATCAAGCAACAAATATGAAGGAGACAGAATCAGCACCAAACCTCCAATGTTTGATGGAGAAAAATTTGATTATTGGAAAGATAGACTTGAAAGTTTTTTCTTGGGGTATGATGCTGATCTCTGGGATTTAGTCATTGATGGATATGAACATCCTACTAAGGATGGCAAAAAGATTGATAGAAAATCAATGACTGAGGAGCAGAAGAAAGAATTCAAGAATCATCACAAAGCCAGAACCATACTTCTTAATGCAATCTCTCATACAGAGTATGAGAAGATTACCAACAGAGACACTGCTCATGATATGTTTGAGTCTCTCAAAATGACTCATGAGGGAAACTCTCAGGTGAAAGAAACAAAGGCTCTGGCGCTGATACAGAAGTATGAAGCGTTCAAGATGGAAGAATCTGAGAACATTGAGACTATGTTTTCCAGATTTCAGATTCTAACAGCTGGGTTGAAAGTTCTGGACAAGGGCTACTCAACATCTGATCATGTCAAGAAGATCATCAGAAGTCTTCCTACCAGATGGAGACCTATGGTGACTGCATTGAAGCTGGCCAAGGATCTGAACAAAATCTCATTAGAAGAACTCATCAGTTCTTTGAGAAGTCATGAGATTGAGCTGGAGGAAGATGAACCCCAGAAGAAAGATAAAGGTAAATCCTTAGCTTTTAAATCTAACAAATCTGTTAAAGCTTTGCAGGTAAATGAAGAAAGCTCTGAGGAATCTTCTTCTGAAGAAGAAGATGAACTATCCATGCTGTCCAGAAGGATCAACAAACTCTGGAAGCACAAAGGGAAGAAGTTCAACAACTTCAGAAGATCTGATCAAAAGAGAGAATCTTCTGGACACAGAAGATCTGGCAAGAAAGAGGGCACTTGCTATGAATGTAAAGAACCTGGACACTACAAGAGTGAATGTCCCAAACTTCAAAAGGAAAAACCCAAAAGGAAGTTTGATAAAAAGAAAAAGGTTCTGATGGCTACATGGGATGACTCAGATGAATCTGAATCATCTTCTGAATCTGAGGAAGAATGTGCAAATGTTGCGCTGATGGCCAACACAAATGATCAAGATGAAGGAACGTCATCATCTGAATCTGAGTCAGAACCAGACTCTGACTCTGAAGAGGTATTTTCTGAACTCTCCAGAGCTGAACTTGTTGAAAGTTTATCTGACATGTTGGAAAGCTACAGCAAGATTAAACTCAAATACAAGAAGCTGAAAAGCAATCTTGAATCTGAGATTGATCTTCTGAGAACAGAACTTGTTGAGCAGAAAGAAATAAATTTAAAACTCAAAAATGATTTAGAAACAACTCAACAAGAATCTGATACTGAAACAGAGTCAAGTGAAAATATTTTAGAAAAATATGACTCCAGTTTTAAAAGATTCCTCACTAAAAGCATAGACAGAAGCAAAATGGCTTCTATGATCTATGGTGTTAGTGGGAACAACAGAAGAGGCATTGGATATGAATCTTCCTCTGGAAGCAATCCAAAATCTGTTGATAAACTCTTCATCAAGAAGACTCCTCTGTATTCTCATTTTAAGTTTGGTCATCTGAATGATATTAAACATACAAGCTCTGAAAAGAGTACTTATGTGTTTAAGCCAAGGGCTAGCCAGAATAAACACTATGTTGAAAAACAGAAGTTTAGGCAAAACCACAGAACATCTAACCCCAAAGGACCCAAGAAGATCTGGGTACCTAAAAGTAAAATAATACCTGTTGCAGATGTTCTTAGCAGCAAAATCCAGACACCAATCATGGTACCTGGACTCTGGATGCTCACGACATATGACGGGCGAAAGGTCTATGTTCCAAAGCCTGGAACTTAGATCTGGAGGGGACGTGAAATTTGGAGGGAACCAGAAGGGCAAGATCATTGGCTCTGGTACAATAGGTAATGGTAACCTACCCTCTATTTCTAATGTTCTGTTAGTTGAAGGATTGAAACATAATCTATTGTCCATAAGTCAATTAAGTGACAATGGTTATGATATCATCTTTAATCAAAAATGTTGCAAAGCTGTATGTCAAAAGAATGGTTCAATCCTATTCAGTGGAAAGAGGAAAAACAACATTTACAAAATTAACCTTTCAGAACTTAAAGTTCAAAATGTAAAATGCCTTTTATCTGTGAATGATGAGCAATGGGTCTGGCATAGAAGATTGGGACATATTAATATGAGACGTATATCTCAGATTAATAAACTCAATCTGGTCAGAGGACTCCCTAATCTGAAGTTCAATTCAGATGCTCTGTGTGGCGCATGTCAAAAGGGTAAATTTTCAAAATCTCATTTTAAACCAAAAAATGTTGTTTCCACTTCTAGACCATTGGAATTACTTCATATTGATCTGTTTGGACCAGTGAAAACTGCATCCATCAGAGGCAAGAAGTATGGGTTAGTCATTGTAGATGACTACAGCAGATGGACATGGGTAAAGTTTCTAAAACACAAGGATGAGTCTCATTCTGTGTTCATTGACTTCTGCAATCAAGTCCAGACTGAAAAAGAATGCAAAATTATTAAAGTCAGAAGTGATCATGGTGGTGAATTTGAAAACAAATATTTTGAAAAATATTTTTCTGAAAAAGGAATTGCACATGATTTCTCCTGTCCTAGAACTCCACAACAAAATGGAGTTGTAGAGAGGAAAAATAGAACATTGCAAGAAATGGCCAGAACCATGATCAACGAGACAAATCTGGCAAAATACTTTTGGGCAGAAGCAATAAATACAGCATGTTATATTCAGAACAGAGTGTCTGTAAGACCTCTTCTGGAAAAGACTCCCTATGAATTGTGGAGAAACAGAAAGCCCAACATTGCTTATTTTCATCCATTTGGATGTATTTGTTATATGCTTAACACTAAAGATCATCTGAACAAGTTTGATTCCAAAGCACAGAAGTGTTTCATGCTTGGTTATTCTGAACGCTCTAAAGGCTACAGAGTATTCAATACTGAAACACAGATTGTGGAAGAATCTATTCATGTTAGATTTGATGATAAGCTTGGCTCTGAAAAGCCAAAGCAAGTTGAAAGTTCTGCAGATAGAGAAGTTATTCTCACAGACTCTGAAGGCTCAGAGGCAGACAAGACTGAAGACAAAGACTCTGAAGCAAACCCAGATGCTACGCCTCTAACTTCCCAACTTGACAATCTGCATATTTCTGAAAGACCAACAGTCAGAGGATCTTCTTCCAGAATGAAAGCTTCTCATCCAGAGGATGTGATAATTGGAAAGAAAGATGATCCAATAAGGACAAGAGCATTTCTCAGAACTTCTGAATCTTCCTTCTGTGGCTTAGTGTCAATTATAGAACCAACATCTGTTGATGAGGCTCTGGAAGATAATGAATGGATTTTAGCTATGCAAGAGGAGCTGAATCAATTCACAAGGAATGAAGTCTGGGATCTGGTTCCAAGACCTAAAGGTTTCAATGTCATTGGAACAAAATGGGTTTTCAGAAATAAACTTAATGAAAAAGGAGAAGTTGAAAGGAACAAAGCAAGACTGGTTGCTCAAGGCTACAGTCAACAAAAAGGCATAGACTACACAGAAACATATGCTCCTGTTGCAAGGTTAGAGTCTATACGCTTGCTTATTTCATTTGCTGCACAACATAACATCACTCTTTATCAGATGGATGTTAAAAGTGCTTTTCTTAATGGAATTATAGAAGAGGAAGTGTATGTCCACCAACCTCCTGGTTTTGAAAATGAAAATTTTCCAGATCATGTTTACAAACTGAAAAAATCTCTTTACGGACTAAAACAAGCTCCCAGAGCTTGGTATGAGAGGTTGAGTAATTTTCTTCTGAAGAAAAATTTCATCAGAGGAAAAGTGGATACCACACTATTTTGTAAAACCATTAAGAAAGATTTGTTGATTTGTCAAATTTATGTAGATGATATTATTTTTGGATCAACAAATATTATGCTTGGAAAGGAGTTTGCTAAATGTATGCAGGCAGAATTTGAGATGAGCATGATGGGAGAATTGAGATTCTTTCTGGGAATCCAAGTAAATCAGACTCCAGAGTGCACCTACATACATCAGACCAAGTATGTTAAAGAGCTTCTGAAGAAGTTTAACATGCTGGATAGCAAAATGGCAAAGACTCCAATGCATCCTACAAGCACTCTAGGTAAGGAAGAGGTAAGTAAGAAGGTAGATCAGAAACTCTACAGAGGTATGATAGGATCTCTTCTTTATTTGACTGCTTCTAGACCAGACATTCTGTTTAGTGTTTGTTTATGTGCTAGATTCCAATCAGATCCTAGAGAATCACACTTAACTGCTGTTAAGAGGATTCTAAGGTATCTGAAAGGTACTGCTAATGTTGGTTTGTGTTACAGAAGATCTGACGAATATTCACTAGTTGGATTCTGTGATGCTGACTATGCTGGAGATAGAGTTGAGCGCAAAAGTACTTCTGGAAGCTGTCAGTTTCTTGGAAGTCATCTGATCTCGTGGTACAGCAAGAAGCAACCAACAATTGCACTATCAACCACAGAGGCAGAATACATTGCTGCTGCTGGATGTTCCACTCAGATGCTCTGGATGAAGAGTCAACTAGAAGATTATCAAATCTATGAGAGTAATCTTTCTATCTTCTGTGATAATACTTCTGCTATATGTTTATCCAAAAATCCAATTTTACACTCTAAGGCCAAACATATAGAGATTAAACATCATTTCATCAGAGACTATGTTCAGAAGGGTGTAATAAATTTAGCTTTTGTTGATACAGATCATCAATGGGCAGATATTTTCACAAAACCCCTTGCTGAAGATAGGTTTAAGTTTATTCTGAAAAATATTTGTATGGATTTTTGTCCAGAGTAATATTTCTCAGAGTCAACTTCTCAGATGCTAAGTGTTTAACACTCTGAAGTATTTCATCTGTCTTGCTTGTTTAATTTATCTGTGAATTATTTTTTTTGTGTGAAACTCTGAACTGACCATCTCAGAGGATCTGAAAGTTGAAAACGTTTCATTTCTTAAGAGTTATAGAATCACATGCAAGCAAACACGTGTCACTCAGAATCTGAAAAGATGGAGTACACCTACTGATTATGACGTTTAAGGTATTGCTTTGAAAATCTCAATCTGTCTTGATTTTCCCCCAAATGTCATATCATAATTAAAAATGATTACTTTTCATTTAATGCAAACGTGCGTATGTGTCCTATGTGTGTCTGTTGTGTTTCCCATGCTTGCTTTATTTGTCTATATAAACCACTCTCATAACACATTCACACTTTTCACATTCTCAAACACATATGCGCTTTTGTTTGTTGTTCTCTCTCTTTGCAAACCCTAAAAGAACTCAGAAACCTTCATCTTCTTCATCATCGTCAACAATGGCATCTACTTCAAACGCTGTTACTACCAAGAATGCTACCACTGTCCAAGAACCAGTACGCACTCTCCTAACTGCTGTTGATTCACTAGAAGTACTGTGTGAAAGTTTCGTGGACTTAGAAGATCTTGCTGAAAATGGGTTTGATCTGATTTCTTCAATCAAAGCACAAGGCTGGGACGGTTACTTTGACAGGCTTATGGGTCCTGTGTATCCAACGTTAGTGAAGGAGTTCTGGATCCATGCATATGCTACTCCAAAGTTCATTCACTCCTCTGTGCTGGGAAAAAAGATAGTTATCACTGAAAACCTGATAAGGAAACTCATAGGTTTTAAGGCAACTGATGGAGTAACCTCTCTGTCTTCTGCGCGTGAAGACCTGAAAGATGTATGTCAAGAAATCTGTACTACTGGTGAACCTTGTAAGAAGGTTAAGTTCTTGAAACCCACTTACAAGATATGGGCTAAGATTTTCATGAACACCATCTTTCACAGACCCTCTTCAAACTCTTCTGATTATGTTAATGCTGAACAACTTTACTTCATGTATTGTTTACACCAAAACATTCAGATTGATCTTCCATATTTGTTGTTTAATCATCTGGTGTCTCACGTCAAGGAAACAAGGGAAACAGCCAGAGATAAATCTGGAAGAGTCAGAACATGGATCCCTATGGGAAGGCTGATTTCAGATATTCTGATAGAAAACCAACTTGTGGCGCATCTGCAAGAGGCTGGGTTGACAGAAGATCTGACTTATATCATTGGCTCTGAAATAAACGGTTTAACTTTGAGAAGGATGAAACTGGTTGATGATTTATCTGAGAAACCAAGGAAAACTAACTCTGAAGAAGTTAAGGGAAAAAGGATTCCTGTTAAGGATTTTCCTTTATTCACCTCAGATGAACCTAGAGAAATTATTGCTGAGTATGTTGCTCGCTGCCTAAGAGATGGTGTTGAGATTCCTGCCAATCTTTTGCAGAAGGAAGGCCAAGTTCTTCCTGATTTGACAAGGGAAAGAAGACGTAAGAGAAAAATTGATAGTGAAGGTCATCAAAAGAAAAGGAAGCATTCAGATGCTGAAAAGAAGAAGAAAAGGAAGAAGCTGAAGAAGGTTCAACCAAATCCTCCTGCAGCAACTTTTGAAGAAATTAGAGATACTCTGAAACAGGTATTTAACACTGATTCTAATCCTGTTCATCATTCTGATACCCCCACACCCTCTGACTCTCCACTTAGATTTAGAAGATCCAGACCTTCTAAAACTATTATCTCTAAACCATCTTCTGTCCCCCCTCATACACCACAATCCAAGCAACCAACAAACATACAAACAGAAATTCCACAACAAACTCAACAAACAACACCACAACCACAAAACACTATCCCAGAATATACCATTCCAGAGGATGTTCACCCTGAACACTCTGACCAACCTGAATATCTCATTGATCCTGATGAGATATTAAATGTCACACCTTTAAACCAGTCTGTCAATTTATCTTCAACTTCTGAAAAATCTAACCACTCTGATGCATCATCTGATGATGAATCATCTGGTTACATTAATGAATGCTTGAATGATCTCAAACAACCTCGTTCTGAGAGTGTTTGGAAACAGCTGTTTAAATCTCCAACTTCTAAACATCCACCTTCTCCACAAAATTCCCCAACTCAAACTCTCACTCCACAACCTCTTGAAATCCAAAACACTCCACAACCAACAGAAACCCAACCAATTCCCTCAATACCTCAACCACAACATTCTGACCAACAAACATCTGAACCACAAACCAACCAACCAACATCTGAACCACAAATCAATCCTCAACCTTCTGAACCACAAACATCTGAACATCCATCTTCACAACCTCAACCTTCTGAACAAACACCACAAACACATCTAACCCAACCAAGAAAACCCAGAATCCCTGATGAAGCAGAATTGGGATCACGTGTTTATACTCTGTTAAGAGATTTTGATAAGGATAATGTCTCAGACTTTGCTGACATTATGGATGTTTGCATGACTACTATGGACAAAGAGGCTGCTGACGCTGTTTGGAAGAAATATCTTTACAGACTGAATAGGGAGGCTTTGAAAATCAGGACTCAATGTCTTAGATTGTCAAAAGTAAGGTTTGCTGCTTATCAAAAACGGATTAAGAGAAACACTCCTCCTATTCTTCTTCTAGAAGCTCCTCCACCTCCAGAAATTCCTGCACCTGATGTTACTCAGCCTGTTTCAGAATCTACTGTTTCAGAATCTACAGATCTTCAGAAGGATGTCAAAGAACTTAAGGATTTTATGGTTGATCAAAAGAAAACAAATGAAGAAATGAAAACTTGGATGGCTAAGCAAGATGAAAATTCAGAAAGGATTACAGCACTGCTGCAACTCATTGCTTCTCAACAAGCCTCATCTGCTAAACCTACTTGATGTTTTGCACAAGTTTTTCATGTTTTGCTTTGTTTTGATTTTCTTCTGATATGTTTTGCATGCTTTTATCTGAATCTGGATGTTCTCTTGACTTAATGACAATGATCTTTTTGCTTATCTGGATATGTGTTTCTTCTGCATCTTTACTGTCTTTTAAAAATCTTTTTGATTATGACAAAAAGGGGGAGAAACAAAATAGAATCTGATTGTTCAAATCTATAAGCAATTATCTGAACTAAGTCAGACATGTTACTAACATTCTTTGAATTGAAGTTTTTCCTGAGATCTATCTTTTCAGAACCTGATCAAAAATAGCTAAATCTGAGTAGACCAGACTCTGATATCTAACCTTGAGTACTATGATCTAAAAGATAACTCAAGACAGGAAATGGCAAGATAAACAACCAGGTGTTCTGAAGTTGTTCATCTGGCATCAAGCTTTAATATGGCATCAAGCTTTGACTCTAGAAGTCAAACATATGTCAACCAGGCTTCAATCAGGCTCTGAATCTGAAATGTACTCAACCAGAAAGGGAAGTATCTAATTCCATTAGAGTATTCATTTCAGGGGGAGATTGTAAATCTCAGGGGGAGTAATTTTAATTCATATTTTTATTGAACAAATTTCTCATGTTTTGTCATCATCAAAAAGGGGGAGATTGTAAGAGCACAGATTGTGTCTTAGTAATATCTCTATGTTTTGATGATAACATTAATGATAATTTGTATACAAGAATTATACTCTCTAAATTTGTTCTAAACTGTTTTCTACAGGCACAAAAGATTTTAATCTTAAAGAGCAAATTTGATGTGAACAATAAATTCTGAATGGCTCAAGAGCATCTGAAGATTAGAAGAATCTGAAGTATAAGAGCTTAGTCATCAAGATTCTGAAGATACAACACGCTGCATATATTATCAAGAATCTGAATGAGAGAAGACTCTGATCTGAGTGAAGAGACTCTGAATGAGAGAAGACTCTGATCTGAGTGAAGACTCTGATCTAAGAGCATGTTACGCTTCAAGCACACAGCTGCACCAGACTCTGATTCAGCAACATCTGAAGAACATCTTAGGCTCTGAAGTTTCCAGAAGATTCTGAAGACTGAAGACTCTGATATTGATTGTTGATCTGAACTATCTGAAGAATTATTTGAAGAAGATTATTTTAATATATCCGTTGGAATATGCCAGCAAATCTTTCCTTAATTGGGATAGACATAAATCTCTGCAAGAAGATTATTCCTCTGATACATTCCATATATGGTAAATTCACAGCTCAGCAGACAATTGCTACACCCACATTTTGTGCGCCGTCTCTCTGCTGCAATAGTACAAAGGACTGTACCTTTTTGATATTGGAAATATCTTCTCCAACGGTAAAATATTCTCTCCAATATTCAAGTGGCTATATAAAGGAAATCATAGCTCATTCTTCAAGTGACGAAAATTATTACAAGAACACTCTCACGCGAAAAACTCTCAAGCTCTCATATTCTTTGCTGTTCATACATTGTTCTAAACTTAGAGAAATAACACAGTTGTGTTTATAGCTTTCATAGAAGCAATTTATTACTCTTACATTGTATTACATTAATTTGTAAAGGAAGTTTTCCTTAAGAGGATCTAGGTTAGATCAGTAGCTCTTGAGAAGACTAAGAACAGTTGTTCTTAGGTGTTGTTTTCCTTAAGAGGATCTAGGTTAGATCAGTAGCTCTTGAGAAGACTAAGAACAGTTGTTCTTAGGTGTTGCTATTTGTAATCAGTTGATTTGAATAGTGGATTAAGTCCTTGTTGAGAAAGGCAAATCACTCTTGAAAAGGGTGGACTGGAGTAGTTGAGTTCAACGAACCAGGATAAAAATACTTGAGTTTTTATCTTTGATTATTTTCTGTCATACTTATTCAACCCCCCTTCTAAGTATTTTCTCACCTTCAGTTGGCATCAGAGCTCCGGTTCTGAGTGTGCATTCACTTAACCGTGACAGATAAAGATCCAGTGAGAAGAATACTCTGTTATTTATTTGGTTGCTAATATGGGTGATATTCCTACATCAAGCAACAAATATGAAGGAGACAGAATCAGCACCAAACCTCCAATGTTTGATGGAGAAAAATTTGATTATTGGAAAGATAGACTTGAAAGTTTTTTCTTGGGGTATGATGCTGATCTCTGGGATTTAGTCATTGATGGATATGAACATCCTACTAAGGATGGCAAAAAGATTGATAGAAAATCAATGACTGAGGAGCAGAAGAAAGAATTCAAGAATCATCACAAAGCCAGAACCATACTTCTTAATGCAATCTCTCATACAGAGTATGAGAAGATTACCAACAGAGACACTGCTCATGATATGTTTGAGTCTCTCAAAATGACTCATGAGGGAAACTCTCAGGTGAAAGAAACAAAGGCTCTGGCGCTGATACAGAAGTATGAAGCGTTCAAGATGGAAGAATCTGAGAACATTGAGACTATGTTTTCCAGATTTCAGATTCTAACAGCTGGGTTGAAAGTTCTGGACAAGGGCTACTCAACATCTGATCATGTCAAGAAGATCATCAGAAGTCTTCCTACCAGATGGAGACCTATGGTGACTGCATTGAAGCTGGCCAAGGATCTGAACAAAATCTCATTAGAAGAACTCATCAGTTCTTTGAGAAGTCATGAGATTGAGCTGGAGGAAGATGAACCCCAGAAGAAAGATAAAGGTAAATCCTTAGCTTTTAAATCTAACAAATCTGTTAAAGCTTTGCAGGTAAATGAAGAAAGCTCTGAGGAATCTTCTTCTGAAGAAGAAGATGAACTATCCATGCTGTCCAGAAGGATCAACAAACTCTGGAAGCACAAAGGGAAGAAGTTCAACAACTTCAGAAGATCTGATCAAAAGAGAGAATCTTCTGGACACAGAAGATCTGGCAAGAAAGAGGGCACTTGCTATGAATGTAAAGAACCTGGACACTACAAGAGTGAATGTCCCAAACTTCAAAAGGAAAAACCCAAAAGGAAGTTTGATAAAAAGAAAAAGGTTCTGATGGCTACATGGGATGACTCAGATGAATCTGAATCATCTTCTGAATCTGAGGAAGAATGTGCAAATGTTGCGCTGATGGCCAACACAAATGATCAAGATGAAGGAACGTCATCATCTGAATCTGAGTCAGAACCAGACTCTGACTCTGAAGAGGTATTTTCTGAACTCTCCAGAGCTGAACTTGTTGAAAGTTTATCTGACATGTTGGAAAGCTACAGCAAGATTAAACTCAAATACAAGAAGCTGAAAAGCAATCTTGAATCTGAGATTGATCTTCTGAGAACAGAACTTGTTGAGCAGAAAGAAATAAATTTAAAACTCAAAAATGATTTAGAAACAACTCAACAAGAATCTGATACTGAAACAGAGTCAAGTGAAAATATTTTAGAAAAATATGACTCCAGTTTTAAAAGATTCCTCACTAAAAGCATAGACAGAAGCAAAATGGCTTCTATGATCTATGGTGTTAGTGGGAACAACAGAAGAGGCATTGGATATGAATCTTCCTCTGGAAGCAATCCAAAATCTGTTGATAAACTCTTCATCAAGAAGACTCCTCTGTATTCTCATTTTAAGTTTGGTCATCTGAATGATATTAAACATACAAGCTCTGAAAAGAGTACTTATGTGTTTAAGCCAAGGGCTAGCCAGAATAAACACTATGTTGAAAAACAGAAGTTTAGGCAAAACCACAGAACATCTAACCCCAAAGGACCCAAGAAGATCTGGGTACCTAAAAGTAAAATAATACCTGTTGCAGATGTTCTTGCGTGTTTGTGTGCGTGTGTTTGTGTGTGCGTGTGTGTGTGGGCGGACATTTATGTGTATGCGTGTGCGTGCATGCGCGTGCAAGTGAGCGTGTGCGCACGCGTCTGTGTTTGTGTGTGCGTGTGTGTGTGTGTGCATGCGTACGTGTGTGTGTGGGTGTGTTTATGTGTGTGCGAGCGGCGTCCGTTAGTGCATGCGTGTGTGCGCGTGTGTGTGTGTATGGGTGCATTTGCATGCGTGTTTGTGTGTGTTCGCATGCGCGTGTGTGTATGTGTGCGCGTGCACACATTTGTCTGTGTGTGTGTATCAGTGTGTGCATGCGCATGTGTTTGTGTGTGTGTGTTTGTGTGTGCGCACACCCGAGTGTGTGAGTGTGTCTGTGCGGGTGCGTGTACGTATGCGCCCGTGCGTGCGTGCGTGCCTGTGTGTGTATGTGTGTCTGAGCAGGTGTGTGTGTGTGTGTACGAGCGTGCGTGCGTGCGTACATGTGTGCGTGAGTGCGTGTGTGTGTATGTG
>CAWUDS030000984.1:45000-60000 GCA_963859935.3 Lathyrus sativus | reverse complement strand
CCTCCTAGATTTCAAGTCATTTCAGTCAGGTGGAATCACGCGAATTGGGTTGTTGCAAGTGCTGGTGGAGGTAACAGGACCTCTTTCTGGTATAAGAATGGGCACAGCATGAGAACTGTTCCGGCTGATAATGTCCAACGTTGAGGAGTCAATATCGGCCATCAGTTTCGGCAACAAAGCATCTAGACATATGTGTTCTGGAGGAAGTGATCAAGTTGTAAAAGGTTTAAGGGTCATACCAACACTGCCACAGGTATAATGTATAAATGTAAAGGCGAGCATTTAAGCTTCCATCAGCCTCAGTAGGGACCTCATAAGCTGACATGATGAGCAGACAAAATCAGGACGCAATCCTTGGTCAAGAACTTGCCCAACTACAATATTAAGTCAATGGTAGCCATCAGAAGGAAATATAAATGAAAGAGATTATATTGCATTTGGAAACTAAATTGAAGGATGTGCAAGAAGAATTGCTTACTATTGTTGATGATAACCAATGTTTAAAGTAAAAGCTTCGGCAGAGAGATATTGCACTCAATTCACTTGCCGAAGAATGGGAATTGTTAACCTCTGAGATTGAAGAGATTCTTGGTGATGGATGTCAGGAACTAGATGATGTCACTGATGAACTGGAGCATTTAAGCAACTCACTTCCACAGAAGAGAATATGGATTTCTGAACAAGTTAGCATCATGTTAGAAAAATATCTGAAAAGGAATTGCTAATTGACGAGCTCGAAAAGGTTTAGAAACACCTCAAGTTAAACAAAGCCAAAGGAATAGAGATTGGATTGAAAGGAAAGGAATATACCCTGCGAACACTTGAGATTGCTGCTCTTCATCACCAGTTTTTTGTGGAAGTTCCCACTAGGCACATCAAACACGAGTTTCCCCCTCTGGGCTTCTGGTCCATCTTCTGGCCCAAGACATTTGCCACCCGCACCTGTCAGGTCACATTCAGAATCAAAATAATCGTTAAAGAATATTCGTGGAATAATAGAAGATGCTATTCAGAAATCAAATCAAAACCAATCCCAATTGAATCACAAAATCGGAGATTTGATAAGTCATTACAACAATTAGATGAATTGGGAAAGTTTTCAAATTGGACTCATCCCAATCCGGAAACCCTAAATCAAATTCAATCAGCATTCAAGTCAATATTCATTACTCATCCAAATTTGTTTTGCATTCAGAGGCCTATATAAAGAGAGGAATGAGAAGAGGAAGCGGTTGAGAAAAACTATCGCAAAAGGAATCGAAGCTACCGCAAAATCAAATCATAAAACCTATATTGAAGAAACAAAAACTTATCTCTTCAGTCACAGAAACCACCACCAGCCGCCGCAAGTCCAACTGAAGAAGCTTCCACTCGAACCTTCGCCTCGGTAAGCCATTGATTTATGTCAAGATTATCGATTTTTTTGACGGTTTTTGTTTGTGTTTCAGGTTGAGGGAACAACCAAAGAAAACGATTTCAGGTTGAAAGTGGTGATAGCGGTCGAGGGAGAAAGAGAGCGATCGAGGGAGAAGGGAGACGATTTGGGGGTTTAGGTTTTCTGAATTACTTTGTTTCGTTTGTATTATAACGTAATCACACACACTCACCACGATTATCACTGCTAATCACCGTTAATCGCCACTAACCACACTTAACCTCCTTTAATCACCCATTTAGTTTTTTTCTTTTTTTGATTTAATTAATAGATTAATTAACTTTTCTAAATAAACCAATAACACTTTATTAATCAGTTTTTAAATTATTTAGCTAATTAATCTTTTGATAATCCATCCTAGTTAATATTTATTTTATCTTAAAATCCAATTTAATCAACCTTACTTTTTTTTTATCTTAATAACTAAGAACAACTTTTTTTAAAAATCCTGTTAATTCATAAAAAATTCCTTGCTATTTAATTATTTTGCTTATTATTTTGTAATTGTTTCTTGGATGTAAAGTTGTTTAATTATTTTATTATTATTATGGTTAGTAATTAGGGAGTGTAACAACATGTATGTAATATTAAAATAAATTAGATCATTTTAATATAAGATAATTAAATTAAACATTTCACACACGTAAGTCGATTTTAATCGCCGTCTCACTTCCTAAGGATATCCCTCAAGTTGCCTATGAATATTGGTTAAGTGGGGTGTATAAAGCAAGTCCCTCAAATAGAAAAATCATCAAAGTCCCTTATGGTTGCCTTTACGAATCGAGTCCCTTTCGAAAAATGATGATGGTCCCTTATATGTGCTTATTACATCCCACAATGGCCTTCAAAGTCAAATTGTCCCTCACATGTCCCTTAACATCCAAAGTAAGGACTACCTACTCCATTATAGTAGGGATAGTCTTACTAAAGGAAAGAATGAAGAATAAGAAAGACCTTTAAACATTAGGGTAGGTTACTCCTAGATACTTGCTCACTTCAAAACTTTTTCACACCTAAACAAATTTCCAACAAAATTTTCAAACAAGTTTTTTTCACATCCATACACGGATTATTATTAAACTATTCTGAAAATTTGCTATTCACACACTACACTTTCAAAACAATTCAAAAGTGAGCTTAAGTACCTAAGAGCCCATGGATAACCATGGATGAAAAGGGTGCTAACACCTTCCCTTTTCATAACCTACCCCCCGGACCCAAAATATTCTCTAAGGTCTTTCCTGTTCTTTTATAACCTTTCCTTATGGATAAAATAAAAGTCGGTGGCGACTCTTGCTATCCGCAACATTGTTTAAAGTCAGTTCTCCCACCGTGTTACAGAACTGGCGACTCTGCTGGGGACCTATTTAAGAGGGGTACCCTTAGGAATTAAGATCACTTTAAATTGTTTGCCTTGTTTGCTTTATTATTATATTGTTGGGGTGCTCTTATGTGTGAAAGGTCCTAACCCGGATCTAGTGTACCTTAGGTAAATGGCAATAGACCAAGGAAACTGTACGACGTATATCGATACGGTTGATCTGGTGGCCATAGTTAGTGCGACTTCTTGGTTGGTGCTTATATTCCTTAAGTCAAGTTGAGGATAATATTGAGGCTGCCATATGTTGTCAATGCACTAACTGACTTTTAGAACCCTAGTTAACTCATCTTGGCCTTTAGAAAGTAGTGAGGTAACCGGCTTTGGTGCAGACTGAAGTTGGTTGACACTCGATACTACGCTCATTGAGATCTTAAACTTGGAGGGTTTTGGTTGGCAAGTAAGTTGCCTTCTGAACAACCACCCTTGTGAAGGATCAATGATATTGAGATCCCTTAGAACCTGGTTACTTTTGTAGGACAGGATGAACCACCTAACTTCAGGGGAGGGTACTTACCTTTGAACCTCATGCAAGCCTTTAAACCTAGGGCTATGGTGTGACTTGTTTGTGTGTGCCACATGTTTGTGATTGAGCATGACATCATGACATCATCATGCATCATAAGCATATCATTTTCCCTAACCATTTCAAGGACCAAAGGATTTATCTTTGTTCTTTGTTGCAGGTCATGACTTCTGCTCGTAGAAACACCATCAGGATCAACTTTGTAGGGATACCTGCTAAGCTCAAGGAGTTGGTTTCCCTAGTGCCTGATCATTCCCAGTTCAACAAGAGACATGGTCACTTATTGGATCTAGTTACTTCAGGGTTCAGTGAAGACATGATGAGTGTGCTGTTTCAGTTCTTTGACCCTAAGCACCATTGCTTTACATTTCCTGATTATCAGCTGGTTCCAACCATGGAGGAGTTCTCTAAACTTCTGGGTATACCTGTTCTTGATCAGAAGCCATTCACAGGCTTAGAGAAGGAGCTTAAACCAGAAGTTATTGCTGCAGCTCTACATCTGAAGAAGTCTGACATTGTTCTAGAGACGAGAAGTGGAGTTAAAGGTATTCTTGCCAAGGTATTAGTGGATAAAGCTCAAATGTTCTTGAAGGCTATGAGCTACGGTGCTGTTGAGGAGATCTTAGCCTTATTGATTTATGGCTTAGTGTTGTTCCCCAATCCTGATCAGTTCATAGACGTTCATGCCATCAACATATTCCTGAGTCACAATCCAGTGCCTACCTTACTTGGAGACATCCTACATTCTCTTCACACCCGTACTACAAGGGCAAGAGGAACTTTGATGTGCTGCATACCTTTACTTTCTAGGTGGTTTATTTCTCACCTTCCTCGCTCAGTAATGAAGAATGAGCAAGGGTTCAGATGGTCCAAGAGGATCATGTCACTTTCTCACTCAGACATCCATTGGTGCTCCAGATCTATGGAGAATGTCACCATCATTGACCGTTGTGGGGAGTTTCCTAATGTGCCACTTCTAGGCATAAGAGGAGGCATCACCTACAACCCATCTCTAGCTTTACGAAAGTTTGGTTACGCCCGGAGCGATGGTCCACATGACATGTTGATTCAGGGCATTGTGTTTGACTACGACAACGATCTTCAGGGTTACCGTCAGAGATTCATACGAGCTTGGGGAAAGGTAAACAGGATTGACAGCAAGACACTGGAGCCTAAATACACCATTCCTATGGAGGCTTATCTCAGATGGGTACGATTTCGTGCTCAGACACTCATGTGCCATATCCTGCCATCCTACCAGTTACCATGGAACCTGTTGCTGAAGGAGACACAGCTTATACCATCCTTCACCCAGACATGCCTACTGATATGGAAGACTTGCAGAGATCATGGATCCAACTGAAAGAGCAAAGGGATACTTTCGAGGCTCATTACAAAGCAAGCCAAGCAAGGATCCTAGAGCTAACAAAGCTACTTCATGAGGAACGAAACCTCAACTCATACCTCAACACAAAGAGGAAACTTCCATGGGAGACTTAAAACCCCATCTTTTGTACTTATTTCGTTTTCATTTTTTGTAAGCCTAAAAGGCAAAACAAGTTATTACTAACAAAAAGTTACTTTCTTGTTTGTTTAAGCAAATTTAAATCCTGCGGTCCTTGAAAACATTGCATATGCATTCCCATATCATTGCATCACAGGTTTATAATTGTGCACAGGTTTCTCATCTCCTCGCTGTTTATTTCAGCAATGGCTCTTGAACAATCAGTTAAGGATCTCCAGGCACAGAATGCACAGTTCCAAGAGCTGATCCTGAACCTATCCAAGGGGCAGGATGAATTGAAGACACTGCTGGCCAAGAAGACTAAGAAGGCTAGAAGGTCTGCTGGGTTGCTCAACATGGGAAGAAGGTTCAAAGGTCCTGACAAGACCAAGGAACAGGTTGAAGACTATGAATCTGAAGAATCTGAGCAGGAGAGAGGCAGTCTCCACAACACTATGGGGGACTCTGATTCTGAGGCTAACTACTACCATGAGCCTAACGAAGACAAATTTAAGATGCTGGTGGATAGAATGGATGCTATGGAATTACAGAAATCATCTGGGCTGGATTTTGAGGATTTGAGCTTGATATCTGGGGTGGTCATACCCATTGGGTTCAAAGTTCCTACATTTGTTGTCTATGATGGGGTCTCTTGTCCCAAATTGCATCTGAGGTCTTATGTCAGAAGAATGCAACCCCACACTGCTGATAAAAAGTTGTGGATCCATTTCTTTCAAGAGAGTTTATCTGGAGCTCAGCTAGAGTGGTATTATCAGTTGGAAAGTGTCAACATCAGAGATTGGAATGACCTTGCTGAAGCTTTCTACAAGCAGTATCAATACAATGCTGACTTAGCCCCCACTCGCATGCAGCTTCAAAGCATGTCTGTGGGTGTCAAAGAAAGCTTTAAGGAGTATGCTCAGAAGTGGAGAGACTTAGCTGGAAGAGTTCAACCCCCTTTGACTGATAGGGAATTGGTTGATATGTTCATGTGTACGCTGAATGGTCCGTTTTACAGTCATCTCATTGGAAGCTCATCATCTGGCTTCACTGAGTTGATCATGACAGGAGAGCGAGTAGAGAATGGTATCAAGAGTGGTAAGATCCAAGTGGGCACTTCTTCAGCAGGTGCTGCAAAGAAGCCTCCCACTGGGAAGAAAGAATCTAATGCTGTGTATGGTCAGCCTGATCGTAACAGAAGGCATCAGTCTGTTAGTGCAGTTCATATTTCAAATCCAACTCCTGCAACAACAGAGCAACCTCAAGGCAACCAACAGAGGGCTAGAAGACAGTTCACGAAGATCAACATGTCTATGGCTCAGGCATTGCAACACTTGTTGAAGGCTGAATTTATTACCCTGAGGGAGGCTCCTCAGAATCCCAATGTTACCTCTCCCAAGTACAATCCCAATGCACGATGTGCATATCATTCAAACTGTCCAGGACATGATACTAATAACTGCTGGGTCTTGAAGAACAAAATTCAGGATATGATTGATGCTGGAGAAATTGAGTTTGATCCACCAGGTACTCCAAATGTGATTACAGCTCCAATGCCAAATCACGAGAAGACTGTCAACGCCATTGATGAAGATATTGATGAAGATCTGCATGTCTATTCAGTTATGGAGTTGAGCACACCATTGTCTGTTATCAAAAAGAGGTTAGTACAAGCTGGGATCTTTCCAGGTTGTCATGAAGATTGTCTATATTGTACCTATAAGCCGGATAGTTGCTTCATTTTGAGAGATGGGATTCAACATCTCATGGATAAATATACTATAGTGTTTGAAAGAAGACCAGCATCTGTAGAAAGTATGGTGGATCATCTGACTCAGGGTAAAAAGATTGAAGAGGTTGACATGGTTGACAAAGTACCACTAAGAATCACTTCAAAGGGTCCCATTAAAATCACTCATCAGGGCCCAATCAAGATTACTGCTGAAGGTCCTGTGAAAGTTGTTGCTGAAGCCAGAGTAGCTCCTCTGATCATTACCACTCCTGGTCCTATTCCTTATACATCTGACAAAGCTGTGCCTTGGCACTATGGGTCTGATGTTTACATCCATGGTGTCAAGCAGGAGCCTTTACCTGATATGCCTGTTGACATTGATAATATTGTTGGATCTAGCAAGATCACTCGTAGTGGAAGAGTCTTTTCTCCTCCAGTTGCTTCTAAGAGTGCAGTTACTCCTGCTGTTACTTCCACCACTGATGCTCGGGGCAAGGGTCCTGTTATTGAGCCTGTATCTACTAATGTGCCAGCTGCTGATGACCTCTCTAAGCAGATGGAAGAAGTATTGAAAATCATTCGCAAGAGTGATTATGATATTGTTGATCAGCTGGGGCATACTCCCTCAAAGATTTCTATGCTCTCCCTGTTATTATGTTCTGAGGCTCATGCCAAGTCGTTGATCAAGTTTCTAAAGATGGCTCATGTACCCAGTGCAATTTCTGTGGACCAGTTTGAGAATTGTGTTGCTCACCTGACCTATGACAACGGGTTAGGATTTTCTGATGCTGACTTGACCCCTGCCAAGAGGGATCATAACAGGGCCTTGCATATTTCAATTGAATGCAGGGGCACTACCCTGTCTCATGTGCTGATAGACAATGGTTCCTCTCTGAATGTGTTGCCTAAGGAAGTCCTGAACAAGCTGAGTCCTGAAGATACGGTATTGAAGCCCAGTAATATTGGGGTAAAGGCTTTTGATGGTTCTAGAAGAGTAGTGCATGGGGAAATTGATCTTCCAATCAGGGTTGGCTCTCAGGTGTTTACTGCTACATTCTATGTGATGGATATTCGTCCTTCGTACTCATGTCTGCTTGGTCGTCCCTGGATCCATGGGGCAGGTGCTGTGACCTCCACATTACATCAAAAGTTGAGATATCCAATGAATGGAAAAGTTGTTACTGTCTTTGGAGAGGAAGAATACTTTGTCAGCCATGTAAACACTTTCAAGTATCTGGAAGTAGAAGGTGAATACATTGAAACTCCATGTCAGTCATTTGAAGTGGTCCCCTGGGCTGTTAAGGATTGTGTGACTCCTCCTGCTGTGAAGAAGGTTCCTGTGGTCATCAGAAACCCTCCAACAATGGCAATGGCCTCCCTCAATGATGCAAAAGTTGTGGTGGAAGAAGGTGGTTGTACTATTTGGGGTCAGCTTCCTGATATTCCATACAAGTCTGACAAGTTGGGTTTGGGTTTCACTGCAGAGTCCCAGAAGGCTGTTCGTCGTGCTCGTGCTGTTCGTATCACCAATCAAGGGGTTATCAATGCTGTGGGAGATCAAGATGAAGACTACAACTTGGAGGCATGGATTTTTCCTACTGTGGGTGCTGGACTCAATAATTGGAAAGCTGAAGATGTTATCCCTATCTCCTTTAGTCAGGAGTAAATACTATTACTGTGTTATGTTTGGAACAATTAAAACTTTCAAGCCATGTGCCTTACCCGGGGCACAATGGTGTGCTTGTTACGGGTTGTCATTTCATTTGCATACATCATTCAATAAAATCAGTGGACGTTTCGTTTTCGTAAATATTGTGTTCCTTGTCTTTCTTTTTTCTTGTATTTTTGCTTTATCAGCTATGTGTTCTTACACACACCCACGTCACTAAAATACAGATCCTCATCCACTCTGGATCCAGTTGATAACAGTTCTACTATTGCCAATTACAATTTCGAGAATCCGATCTATCAAACTGAAGACGGAAACGAGGACGATTGTGAAATACCTGTAGGGCTTGCTAGGTTGTTACAACAAGAAGAGAAAGCTATACGAGAGATGCCAGCTCCCCGTACTGAGAAGGAGGTTAGAGGTTTCTTGGGACGATTGAACTACATTGCAAGATTTATTTCCCAATTAACTACCATCTGTGAGCCAATCTTCAAGAAGAAAGATCAGGTGATGGAATGGAATGATGAGTGCCAGACTGCCTTTGATGAAATCAAGAGATATTTGCTAGAACCTCCAATTTTAATGCCACCAGTTGATGGAAGACCCTTGATTATGTATTTAACAGTATTAGACAACTCAATGGGGTGTGTATTGGGGCAACATGACGAGTCTGGTCGAAAAGAGCAGGCAATATACTACCTTAGCAAAAAGTTTACCGACTGTGAAACAAGATACTCACTGCTCGAGAAAACTTGCTGCGCTTTGGCATGGGCTGCTCGCCGACTAAGACAGTATATGTTGACCCATACTACCTTGTTGATTTCGAAGATGGATCCAATCAAGTACATATTTGAGAAACCTGCTCTCTCCGGAAGAATTGCAAGATGGCAAATGATCTTGACGGAATATGATATACAGTATACTACTCAGAAGGCCATTAAGGGGAGTGTTGTTGCTGATCATTTGGCTCATCAAGCAGTAGATGATTACCAGTCAATGAGTATCCCTGAAAGGATTATCACTGACAATGGCTCTAATCTGAACAACACTATGATTACTGATCTCTGTACGCAGTTCAAGATTAAGCATCACAACTCTTCCCCGTATCGTCCAAAGATGAATGGGGCAGTTGAAGCTGCTAATAAGAACACTAAGAAGATTGTACAGAAGATGACTGTTACTTACAAGGATTGGCACGAGATGTTACCATTTGCTCTGCATGGTTATCGTACTACAATACGTACTTCAACAGGGGCAACCCCATTCTCCTTAGTCTATGGTATGGAAGCAGTTCTGCCTATTGAAGTTCAGATCCCCTCCTTGAGAATTATGAAGGATGCAGGCTTGGATGAAGATGAGTGGATTCAGACTCGACTTGACCAGATAAATTTGATTGATGAGAAAAGGTTAGCAGCAGTTTGTCATGGCCAGATGTACCAGAAACGGATGATCAAAGCTTTTAACAAGAAGGTTAAGCCAAAGGTATATCAGGCTGGTGACTTGGTAATCAAGCGTATCATATTACCACAGGGTGATCCTAGGGGCAAGTGGACTCCAACATATGAGGGACCATTTGTAGTCAAGACAGTGTTCTCAGGAGGTGCCATGATACTGACTACAATGGATGGTGAAGACTTCCCACAACCTGTAAACGCAGACATAGTTAAAAAATACTACGCATAAAAAGAGACCCGCTAGGTTGACAGGCCTAGGCAAAAATAAGGGCATCCCGGCAAACCAAAAGGGTTTGGGCAAAAATTAGGGATATATATATAAAAAGATGTACACCCGGCAAGTCGAAAACCTGAAAAGGCGGCTTGGGCAAAAAAGGGTATCCCGGTGGATTGAAAACCTGAAAGGGCAATCCAGGCAAAAGTTAGGGATTAAAACGTATGACTATGTCTCGTTTGGATCACTCATGAAACTGCAACCAGTTGTACTACTTACTCAAGCTCAAACAGATAAAGCTCAATCCAATCGTTTCCGTCTCAACAGCAAGAAGATGAGATACTTGAGTGGCAATAGTAGAATTGAAACTCAATAGGATTATTTCCCACATAGCTGATTCTTTTTGTAAAACTTCATGACAAAATTCTCTTACTAGGGTTTATGTCTCCTTGTACAAACTTACCCGTGTATGGGTCACTTTTGATATAAATAAATTCCATCTTTTGAGTCCAGATTTACTTTTACCCTATTTACATAAGCGAAACGTCCATTGGTTGTGTTTGAATGTATGTATGCCTTTGAATATGATTGATGTTTACCAGAAATGCATGTATGCTTTTAATATGATTGATGTTTACCAGAAATGCATGAAAATGCAGTAATAGTATTTACTAAGGACGAACGAGGGAAGGATTTCAACGAAGCTTCGCCGGTTCATCTTTACAAGACAGTTACAAACCATCAGTATGACTAATCCATTTTCACAAAGTCTAATCTCCCCTGGAATTTATATCCATCTCTTTTATCCTCATACGGATATACGGGAAATTACTTTCCAATAAGGGCACGATGAACGAAGACGGGATGTTATACTTATCCTACTATCAAACGAAAACGAAGGTTATCTATACCCTACTATCCCCAACAACGGGAGGTTATCTATACCTTGTTATCCCCAACAACGGGAGGTTATCTATACCTTGTTATCCCCAGCAGACGGCGGGTTATATATTCTTCAACAACGAATCGGGATTTATTTTCCTTGGCCAGCAGTTGTTATACAAGGATATCCAGACACCTCCAGCAGTGTCATAGCATACATACATCATTTACATCATACCATAACATATATGTCTATAGTACATTACCTAAGTGCATCATGTCATACATGCATACATAAAGCATAAACTAATGTTGTTATACAGAATGCTACCTTATTTTCAGGTTAATTATCCAACAAACAAGCTTATGATCTTTGGGACTGCTTTATTGTAACCTCAGGGTTACTTTATCCTCCTGATGAGCTTCTTATTACTTTGGGACTGCTTTATTGTAACCTCAGGGTTATTTTATCCTCCTGATAGCCTCTCATGACTTCAAGACTGCTTTAGAGCTACTGATTGCTCTATCCTCCTGAAATCATCCTATTACTTCAAGACTGCTTTAGAGCTATTCATTGCTCTATCCTCATGAGGTCATATTACTACTTCAAGACTGCTTTAGAGCTATTCATTGCTCTATCCTCCTGAAGCCATCTAATTATTTCAAGACTGCTTTAGAGTTCTCCATTGCTCTATCCTCCTGAAATTACATTATTATTTCAAGACTGCTTTAGAGCTATCCATTGCTCTATCCTCCTGAAATCATTACTTCAAGACTGCTTTAGAGCTATTGATTGCTCTATCCTCCTGAAGACATATTACATTATTATTTCAAGACTGCTTTAGAGCTATTCGTTGCTCTATCCTCCTGAAGTCATTACTTCAAGACTGCTTTAGAGCTATTGATTGCTCTATCCTCCTGAAGACATATCACATTATTACTTCAAGACTGCTTTAGAGCTATTGATTGCTCTATCCTCCTGAAGACATATTACATTATTATTTCAAGACTGCTTTAGAGCTATCCGTTGCTCTATCCTCCTGAAATCATTACTTCAAGACTGCTTTAGAGCTATTGATTGCTCTATCCTCCTGAAGACATATCACATTATTACTTCAAGACTGCTTTAGAGCTATTGATTGCTCTATCCTCCTGAAGACATATCACATTGTTATTTCAAGACTGCTTTAGAGCCATTCATTGTTCTATCCTCCTGAAATCATATCATTGCTTCAAGACTGCTTTAGGGTTATCACTATTGATTGCTCTATCCTCATGAAGACATGCTGCTACATCATTATTATTCCAGACTCCTAACAGCTTTCATCATACACCCATATTTTGAACTGCTCCCCCCCCTAGTGGCATCTTTAAGCCCACTCAATCATATTCAACTAGCCATCTGTACCACTCTAGTGCACTGGTGAGTGCAAATTTTTGGGCTTTTGTGTTCAATCCCCTTCAACCTTCCAGGTTACGACTGGCAAATATACCAATCTAACCCCTCAGGTTTCAGAAAATTGAACAGGGGCAGCACAGGAAAGACCTTAGAGAATATTTTGGGTCCGGGGGGTAGGTTATGAAAAGGGAAGGTGTTAGCACCCTTTTCATCCATGGTTATCCATGGGCTCTTAGGTACTTAAGCTCACTTTTGAATTGTTTTGAAAGTGTAGTGTGTGAATAGCAAATTTTCAGAATAGTTTAATAATAATCCGTGTATGGATGTGAAAAAAACTTGTTTGAAAATTTTGTTGGAAATTTGTTTAGGTGTGAAAAAGTTTTGAAGTGAGCAAGTATCTAGGAGTAACCTACCCTAATGTTTAAAGGTCTTTCTTATTCTTCATTCTTTCCTTTAGTAAGACTATCCCTACTATAATGGAGTAGGTAGTCCTTACTTTGGATGTTAAGGGACATGTGAGGGACAATTTGACTTTGAAGGCCATTGTGGGATGTAATAAGCACATATAAGGGACCATCATCATTTTTCGAAAGGGACTCGATTCGTAAAGGCAACCATAAGGGACTTTGATGATTTTTCTATTTGAGGGACTTGCTTTATACACCCCACTTAACCAATATTCATAGGCAACTTGAGGGATATCCTTAGGAAGTGAGACGGCGATTAAAATCGACTTACGTGTGTGAAATGTTTAATTTAATTATCTTATATTAAAATGATCTAATTTATTTTAATATTACATACATGTTGTTACACTCCCTAATTACTAACCATAATAATAATTAAATAATTAAACAACTTTACATCCAAGAAACAATTACAAAATAATAAGCAAAATAATTAAATAGCAAGGAATTTTTTATGAATTAACAGGATTTTTAAAAAAAGTTGTTCTTAGTTATTAAGATAAAAAAGAGTAAGGTTGATTAAATTGGATTTTAAGATAAAATAAATATTAACTAGGATGGATTATCAAAAGATTAATTAGCTAAATAATTTAAAAACTGATTAATAAAGTGTTATTGGTTTATTTAGAAAAGTTAATTAATCTATTAATTAAATCAAAAAAAGAAAAAAAACTAAATGGGTGATTAAAGGAGGTTAAGTGTGGTTAATGGCGATTAACGGTGATTAGCAGTGATAATCGTGGTGAGTGTGTGTGATTACGTTATAATACAAACGAAACAAAGTAATTCAGAAAACCTAAACCCCCAAATCGTCTCCCTTCTCCCTCAATCACTCTCTTTCTCCCTCGACCGCTATCACCACTTTCAACCTGAAATCGTTTTCTTTGGTTGTTCCCTCAACCTGAAACACAAACAAAAACCGTCAAAAAAATCGATAATCTTGACATAAATCAATGGCTTACCGAGGCGAAGGTTCGAGTGGAAGCTTCGTCAGTTGGACTTGCGGCGGCTGGTGGTGGTTTCTGTGACTGAAGAGATAAGTTTTTGTTTCTTCAATATAGGTTTTATGATTTGATTTTGCGGTAGCTTCGATTCCTTTTGCGATAGTTTTTCTCAACCGCTTCCTCTTCTCATTCCTCTCTTTATATAGGCCTCTGAATGCAAAACAAATTTGGATGAGTAATGAATATTGACTTGAATGCTGATTGAATTTGATTTAGGGTTTCCGGATTGGGATGAGTCCAATTTGAAAACTTTCCCAATTCATCTGATTGTTGTAATGACTTATCAAATCTCCGATTTTGTGATTCAATTGGGATTGGTTTTGATTTGATTTCTGAATAGCATCTTCTATTATTCCACGAATATTCTTTAACGGTTATTTTGATTCTGAATGTGACCTGACAGGTGCGGGTGGCAAATGTCTTGGGCCAGAAGATGGACCAGAAGCCCAGAGGGGGAAACTCGTGTTTGATGTGCCTAGTGGGAACTTCCACGAAAAACTGGTGATGAAGAGCAGCAATCTCAAGTGTTCGCAGGGTATATTCCTTTCCTTTCAATCCAATCTCTATTCCTTTGGCTTTGTTTAACTTGAGGTGTTTCTAAACATTTTCGAGCTCGTCAATTAGCAATTCCTTTTCAGAGATTTTTCTAACATGATGCTAACTTGTTCAGAAATCCATATTCTCTTCTGTGGAAGTGAGTTGCTTAAATGCTCCAGTTCATCAGTGACATCATCTAGTTCCTGACATCCATCACCAAGAATCTCTTCAATCTCAGAGGTTAACAATTCCCATTCTTCGGCAAGTGAATTGAGTGCAATATCTCTCTGCCGAAGCTTTTACTTTAAACATTGGTTATCATCAACAATAGTAAGCAATTCTTCTTGCACATCCTTCAATTTAGTTTCCAAATGCAATATAATCTCTTTCATTTATATTTCCTTCTGATGGCTACCATTGACTTAATATTGTAGTTGGGCAAGTTCTTGACCAAGGATTGCGTCCTGATTTTGTCTGCTCATCATGTCAGCTTATGAGGTCCCTACTGAGGCTGATGGAAGCTTAAATGCTCGCCTTTACATTTATACATTATACCTGTGGCAGTGTTGGTATGACCCTTAAACCTTTTACAACTTGATCACTTCCTCCAGAACACATATGTCTAGATGCTTTGTTGCCGAAACTGATGGCCGATATTGACTCCTCAACGTTGGACATTATCAGCCGGAACAGTTCTCATGCTGTGCCCATTCTTATACCAGAAAGAGGTCCTGTTACCTCCACCAGCACTTGCAACAACCCAATTCGCGTGATTCCACCTGACTGAAATGACTTGAAA
>CAWUDS030000984.1:25000-40000 GCA_963859935.3 Lathyrus sativus | reverse complement strand
GCGCTTTTGTAAGTGCGTGCGCGCGCACGCATGTGTGTATGTAGGTGGGTTTGCATGCGTATGTGTGTATGTCCTTGCATGCGTGTGTGTGTGCGCGCACGTGTTTGTGTATGTGTGTGCGTGTGTGAGAGAAAGTGTGTGAGCGCATGCGCGTGTGTGTGTGTGTGTGTGTGCGTGTGTGTGTGTGTGCGCGCGTGTTTGTGTGTCTGTGGGTGTGTATCCTTGAATGTGTATCTGCGTGCACGCGTGTGTGTGTGTATGCGTGCACGCGTGCTCTCGTGTTCGTGTGTATATGTGTGTATATGTGTGTGCACCTGTGTGTGTGTGTGTGTGTCTGTGTGTGTGTGTGTTTGTGCGTGTGGGGGGGGGAGAGAGAGTGTGTGTGTGCGTGTGTGTGTGCGTGTGTATGTGTCTGTGTATGTGTGCGCGTGTTTTTATGTGTGCGTGCACACGTCTGTGTGTGTCTGCGCAGGTGCGTGCGTGTGTGTGTGTGTGCGCAAGTGTGTGCGTGCCTGCACGTGTGCGTGTATGCGCGCATGCGCATGTGTGTGTGTGTCTGCGCAGGTGTGTGTTTGTGTGTGTATGTGCGTGCGTGCCAACATGTGTGTGTGTGTGTGTGTGCGTGCGTGAGTGCGTGTGTGCGTATGTGTGTGTGTTTGTGCGCACGCGCGATTTTGTTTGTGCGTGTTTGTGTGGGTGTGTGTGCGTGTGTGTGTGTGTGTGCACGTGCATTTGAGTATGCGTGTATGTGTGTGTGTGTGTGCTTGAGTATGCACATGCACGTGTGTGTGTGTGTGTGTTTGTGTGTGTGCGTGCGTGTGTGTATGTCTGTGTGTGCACGGACGTTTTTGTGTGCACGCGAGTGCGTGTGTGTGTGTGTGCGTGTGCGCGTGTGTGTGTATGAGTGTGTATGTGTGTGTGCGTGTGTGTGTGCAAGCGTGTGTGTGCGCGCGTGTGTTTGTGTGTGCGAGTGGCGTGCGTTAGTGCATTCGTGCGTGCGTGTGTGTGTGAGTATGTGCGCATGTGCGTGTGTGTGCGCGCGGGCGCACGCGCGCGTATGCGAGTGTGTGTGTGTGTGTGTGTGTGTGTGTGTGTGCGCGCGCGTGTGTTTCTGTGTGTGTGTGGGGGGAGGTCAATGTGCGCGCGCGCATGTGTTTGTGTTTTTCTGTGTCTAAGTGTGCGTGCACACGTGTGTGTGCGTGTCTGCGCAGGTGTGTGTGTGTGTGCACGTGCGTGCGTGTTTGTGTGGGTGTGTGCGTGTGTGTGTGTCTGTGTGTGCACGTGTGTGTTTGTGTGCACGCGAGTGCGTGCACGCGTGTGTCTATCTGAATGTGTATATGTGTATGCACGCGTGTGCGTGTGGATGAGCCCACGCGCGTGTTCATGTTTGTGAGTGTATGTGTGCACGCACGTGTGTATATATATGTGTATGTGTTTGTGTGTGAGCGTATGTGTGCGTGTGTGTATGCGTGCGTTTTTCTGTGTGTGCACAGGCGTGTTTGTATGCACACGAGAGCGTGTGTGCGTATGTAAGTGTATGCATGCGTGTGTCGATGCGTTTGTGCGTGCGTGTTCGCACGCGTGTGTGTTTGTGTGTGTGTGTGCGTGTGTGTGTGTGTGTGTGCGTGTGTGTGTGGGTGCGCGTGTGCATGTGCGTGTGTTTGTGTGTGTGCGAGCACCGTGCGAGAGCGCATGCGTGTGTGCGTGCGTATGTTTGTGTGTGTGCGCGTGTGCGTGGGTGTTTGAGCCCGCGCACGCGCGTATGTGAGTGTGTCTGTGTGTGCACCCACGCGTGTGTCTGTGTGTGTGTGTGTGCCTGTGTGTCAGCGCGCGTGTGTTTGTTTGTATACCTAAGTGTGCGCGCACGCGTATGTGTGTGTGTGAGTGTGTGTGTTTGCGCATGTGTATGTGTGTATGCACGTGCGTGCGTTCCTGCATGTTATGTGTGTAAGCGTGAGCGCACGCGCGCGCTTTTATGTGTGTGTGTGCGCGTGTGTGTGTGTGTATGTGTGTGCGTGTGTGCGCGTGCGTGTGCTTGTGTATGTTTGTGTGTGTGCTTGAGTATGCATGCGCACGTGTGTGTGTGTGTGTGTGTGTGCGCGTGTGTGTATGTCTGTGTGTGCACGTGCGTGTTTATGTGCACGCGAGTGCGTGAGTGTGTGTGTGCATGTGCGCGTGCGCGCGTTTGTGTTTATGAGTGTGTATGTGTGTGTGCGTGTGTGTGTGCACGTGTGTGTGTGTGTGTGCGCGCGCGTGTGTGTGTGCGTGCGAGTGGCGTGCGTTAGTGCATTCGTGCGTGCGTGTGTGTGTGTGTGTGTGTGAGTCTGTGCGCGTGCGTGTGTGTGTGTGTGTGCGCGGGCGCACGCGGGCGTATGCGAGTGTGTGTGTGTATGCGCACGTGCGAGCGCGCGCGCGTGTGTGTGTATGTGTGTGTGTGGGACTGCGTGTGCGCACGCGTGTGTTTGTGTTTTTCTGTGTCTAAGTGTGCGTGCACACACGTGTGTGTGTGTGTGTCTTCGCGGGTGTGTCTGTGTGTGTGTGTGCACCTGTGTGCCTGCGTGTTTGTGTGGGTGTGTGCGTGTGTGTGTGTGTGTGTCTATGTGTGCACGTGTGTGTTTGTGTGCACGCGTGTGTCTGTGTGTCTATCTGTATATGTGTGTGTGTGTGTGCACGCGTGTGCGTGTGGATGAGCCCACGCGCGTGTTCATGTTTGTGAGTGTATGTGTGCGCGAACGTGTGTATATGTGTGTGTGTGTGTGTATTTGTGTGTGAGCGTGTGTGTGTGGGTGCGTGTGTGTGTGTCTGTGTGTGCACGGGCATGTTTGTATGCATATGCGTGCGTGTGTCGATGCGTTTGTGCGTATGTGCGTGTGCGTGTGTATGTGCATACAAACATGTGTGTGTGTGCGAGCAGTGTGCGATAATGCATGCGTGTGTGCGTGTATGTGTTTGTGCGTGTGTGCGCGTGTGAGTGGGTGTTTGAGCCCGCACACGCGCGTATGTGAATGTGTCTGTGTGTGCACGCACGCGTGTGTCTGTGCGTATGTGTGTGTTTGTGTGTCAGCGCGCGTGTGTTTGTGTGTGTGTCTAAGTGTGCGCGCACGCGTATGTGTGTGTGTGGGTGTGTGTGTTTGCGCATGTGTATGTGTGTATGCACGTGTGTGCGTGCCTGCGTGTTGTGTGTGTGAGCGTGAACGCACGTGCGCGCTTTTATGTGTGTGTGTGTGCTTGTTGGTGCGTGTATGTGTGTGCGTGTGTGCACGTGCGTGTAAGTGTATGTGTGTGTGCGCACGCGTGTGTGTTTTTGCGTGTGTGCGTGCGTGTGTGTGCACACATGCGTGCGTGTGTGTGTTTGTGTACACGCGCGTGTTTGTATGTGTTTGTGAGAGTGAGCACGCGTGTGTGTGCGTGTGTCTGTGTGTGTCTTAGAGAGATAGAGAGAGTGTACGCACGCGTGTGTGTGTTTGTGCGCGCGAGCATGTGTGCGAGTGTGCGCGCGCGCGCACTTGTTCGTGTGTGTATATGCGCGCATGCGCGCTCTCCTGTTCGTGTGTGTGTGTGTGTGTATGTGCGCGCATGCACGCTCGCGTGTTCGTGTGTGTGTGTGTTTATTTGTGCACGCACGTGTGTGTGTATATGTGTGTGCGTGCGCACGTGTGTGTGTGTGTGTGTGTGTGTGTGTGTGTGTGTGTGTGTGTGGGTGTATGTGAGAGAGAAAGTGTATGCGCACGCGTGTGTTTGTACCTGTGTGTGTGTGTGTGCGCGTGTTTGTGTGAGAATGCATGTGCGTGTGTGTGTGCGTGCGTGTGCGTGCGTGCGTATGTGTATTTGTGTGTGCGCACGTGTGTGCTCGCGTGCGTGTGTGTGTATGCGTGTGTGTGTGTGTGCAGGTGTGTGTGTTTGTGTGTGCGTGTGAAGGTATGTGTGTGCGAGCGGCGTGCGTTAGTGCATGCGTGTGTGTGCGTGTGCGCGAGCGGCGTGCGTTAGTGCATGCGTGTGTGTGTGCGAGTGCGCGTTTGTGTGGGTGCGCTCGCAAGCACGAGCGCCCGTGTGTTTGGGTGTCTGCGCGCGCATGCGTGTGTCTGTGTGTCTATCTGTATGTGTATGCGTGCGTGTGTGCGTGTGTCGATGTGCTTGTGCGCGCGTGTTCGCGTGCGTGTGTGTTTGTGTGTGCATGTGTGCGTGTGTGTGTGTGTGCGCGTGTGTGTGTGTGTGTGTGCGAGCAGCGTGCGATAATGCAAGCGTGTGTTTGTGTGTGTGTGCGCGTGTGCGTGGGTGTTTAAGCCCGCGCACGCGCATATGTGAGTTTGTCTGTGTGTGCGCGCACGTGTGTGTCTATGCGTATGTGTGTGCGTGTGTGTATGTGTGTCAGCGCGCGTGTGTTTGTGTGTGTGTCTAAGTGTGCGCGCACGCGTATGTGTGTCTGTGTTTGCGCATGTGTATGTGTGTATGCACGTGCGTGCGTGCCTGTGTGTTGTGTGTGTGAGCGTGAGCACACGCGCGCGCTTTAATGTGTGTGCGTGTGTATGTGTGTGTATGTGTGTGCGTGTGTGCGCGTGCGTGTGAGTGTATGTGTGTGTATGCGCACGCGTGTGTGTTTTTGCGTGTGTGCGTGTTTCTGTGTGTGTGTCTGTGCGCACGTGCGTGCGTGTGTGTGTTTATGCGTGTGCGCGTGTGTTTGTGTGTGTGTGGTTTTGCGCGTGCGCGTGTGTTTGTGTGTGTGTGTCTGTGCGCACGTGCGTGCGTGTGTGTGTTTGTGTACACGCACGTGTTTGTATGTGTGTGCGTGCACATATGTGTGTGTGTATGTCTGTGTGTGTGAGAGCACGCGTGTGTGTGTTTGTGTACACACACGTGTTTGTATGTGTGTGCGCGCACATGTGTGTGTGTATGTCTGTGTATGTGTGTGTGAGAGTGAGCACGCGTGTGTGTCTGTGTGTGTTTTTGACAGAGAGAGAGAGAAAGAGAGTGTACGCACGTCTGTGTGTGTGTGTGTGCGCGCGAGCATGTGTGTGAGTGTGCGCACGCGCACTTGTGCGTGTGTGTATATGCGCGCATGCGCGCTTGCCTGTTCGTGTGGTGTGTGTATATGCGCGCATGCGCGCTCGCCTGTTCGTGTGTGTGTGTGTGTGTATGCGCGTGTTGCGGTGAAATTTGGATGTCAAGCTATTGATTAACTTGAATCTTAATTCATTTACAACCGGTCTTTGATTTATCCGAAGGAAAGGTTAAAGAAAGGAAAAACCTAAAAGGGAGAGATCTAAGGTTCGGGGGTTGGTTAAATTTAGGGAAGGTATTAGCACCTTAAACTTCCGTAGTACTCTACGGGAACCTTTTGTTTATTTTTTTTTTATTTCATTAATTATTTTGCTTTAGGGTATATACAAAGGATTAAAAATTAAAAAAGACCTAGGGGTTAATTCTAAGTTTACTCGGCAAGACATCGCATCTTGTGCCTACATATCCTTACGGGAATGGAATCAGAGTAACTGTAGTTCCCCTCAAAAGGGAGGTTAGAAACGTCTTGACTGTGGCCAAGGTTTCAATGGGGAATAAACGTATCTTAGGGACACGCTTACGCGGAGTGTAGAAACTCCAATATCTACGTTGTAAATTGTTAAGTGAATTAGGGTTAGGTTAGGGATTCCGCGGCGGGAAACCCTAAAATGAGTGCGGCGACTCTTTGACCTAAAGCTAGGATAAAAACAATTTTGCCCACGGTGGGACACCTAGGCTAAACAGGGTTTGATCCATAAAAGGGGTAAGGCTATTGACTCGGCGGCCAAAAGGCCGGACCTAATCCTTCGGAAGGATAAAACTGTAAAAAAATGTGAAAATATGACAAATCATTATATGGAGGAATAATTAAGGTACAGAAATAAGAAAAGTAATAAAGGCAGAGGGTATAAAGAAACAAAGAAACATTTCTGAAAACATGAAGAATATGAAAATATGTAATGACACTTAGAATGAAGTGAGGGAGGAAAATAGTGTGGGGCTGTGGCCACCACAAGCACATCTCAACCTCGAGCATGCACATGAAATGCCCAAAGAAAGAAAAGTAATAAAAGGTACATAAAATGACACGACAAACATCAAACATCAGGAGTTCCTTACGAAAAGGTTTTAATTTTTTTAATATTTTAATTATAAAAGTAAGGTTTTAATTTTTTTAATAAAAAATATTTAAGTTTAAATTAAGTTTAAATTATAAAAAAAAAGTTTTGGGGGGAAAAGTCTTTTCAGTTTTTTTTAGAACAAAAAAGGCTTTTCATCCCAAAAAAGGGCTTTTCAGTTTTTTTGGAAAAGGCTTTTCAGTTTTTTTGGGAAAAGGTTTTTTCAGTTTTTTTTGGGAAAAAGTTTTTGGGAACAAAAAGGTTTTTTTTTTCTTCGGAACAAAAAGGCTTTTCAGTTTTTAAAAAAGGTCTTACTAAAAAAAAGGTTTTAATAATAAATAAAAAAAAGGGTTTTGATTTTAAAAAAAGGTTTTGATTAAAAAGGGTTTTGATATTAAAATCTAGGGACCTAAACACACATGGAGATTAACATGGCAAAATATGCACATAAACATGAAAAAGCAAAAGGTTTAGTAATTTAACGGACCTAAACACATTAACATGGCAAAATATGCACATAAACATGAAAAAGCAAAAGGTTTAGTAATTTAACCTACGAAGCGGAGGTTTGCTTCGGTAAATGTGAGAAAGGTTTGAATAAGGGAACACTGGAGAGCTCCAATCCTTCTGACGAGTTGTGGGAACGACCACCTTTCTTCTCTGGGGATCTCCTTTGTTTCTCCCTTTCTCTCTCCTCTTTTCTGAAGAAAACCTTCTGACCCCCCTTTCAACAAAGCAACACATGTATATATAGGGAACAAATTAGGGTTAACACCAAATTGTCAATAATGTCCCTAAAGCCCATTTTAAAGCCCAAACTAAATAATTAGTTAAGAAAAATAAAATTTAAAATAATTAAAATAAACTTAAAATAAAAACTAATAATCCTATTGATTCCTAAAATCAAAAATATTATAAAAGAACAAAAAAAATTTCTAATATTTTTTATTTTATGATTTTTTGGATATTTTTATGAATAATTTAGAAAAAAGTGAAGAAAAAAAAAATTTTAAAAATGATTTAATTAAAATACAAAAATAATAATTAAATAATAATAAAAAACTATTTTTGTTATTTTTTAATGAAAGATAGAAAAATTTAGAGTAAAAATAATAAAAACAAAAAGTGACAAAGGTGAGATTCGAACTCTCAACCTCTCACACTCACAACTCCTTACACATGTCCTCTTGCCAATTGTGTCATTTTTGCTTTTTAGAAAAAAAATGCATGCCATATGATATTTACCTGCAAAAAGTCAAACGACTACACAAATTTGTTAGTAATTGATTAAATGCAATAAAAATGCAATGAAATGCGACGACAAATCTTAGGGCAAAATTTGGGGTATTACAGTTGCCCCTATTTAAATAACTTCATCGGGTGATTTGAGCAACGGAGACTCGAGAAATCGTGGTGGAGGGATTTAAATACAGATAACCGAAAATTTTGTCTTTAGACGCAGTGCTATGCAATGATATGGACAAAACAAAACGAACTATAATGCTAAATATAATATGAATCTGATATGATGCGTATGATGAAAATGACAAATGCACGGATACTGACGAAACAACGTCACAGGGGACGACCCATCGAGGAATTGCACTAGGGAAGAAGACATGTCATATCTGGAAGAACGTCGGGTAGACACGACACAGAATTGTTGATAGGTGCCAAGTAAATTAGAAATTGTCCGCAAGGTAAGATGCGGGTAAAACACGAGCTCAGGAGAAAAACGCAAATGGGGATAAAACACCCATGATGCCAAGTAAATAAATTTTGCCCACAAGGTAAGACGCGAGTAAAACACGACCTCAGGGAGAAAAAAAAGTAAATGGGGGTAAAACACCATGATGTTAGGTAAACCCAAGAATATCTGGTAAACGGGGAATAAAACACCCGAGATAAAGGTACATGGGGGATAAAACACCCAAGGATATAAGGTAAGTGGGGAGTAAAGCACCCAAGATAGACATGTAAATGGGGAGTAAAGCACCCAGGATAGAAATGTAAATGGGGAGTAAAGCACCCAAGATAAAAATGTAAATGGGGAGTAAAGCACCCAAGATAAAAATGTAAATGGGGAGTAAAGCACCCAAGATAAAAATGTAAATGGGGAGTAAAGCACCCAAGATAGAAATGTAAATGGGGAGTAAAGCACCCAAGCTAGAAATGTAAATGGGGAGTAAAGCACCCAAGCTAGAAATGTAAATGGGGAGTAAAGCACCCAAGATGTGCACATGTATAGGAATTATGTTATGACATATGATCAAATGCAAATGCAGACGTCGACGACAAGACTCGACTCTTTCTGTGAGATGACAAAACTGGAGGACTGATTCCTCAACACGGAGATCACTGTCATTCTGTTAAACTGTATCAAGTTGATAGTCACTGTAGGAATGATGAATAACTGCTTGGGGATTATGCGAGTAAACTGCCCCAGTCTGAGTCTTGAACAATTCTCTGGATAAACCAAATCTGAGAAGATATTTCCTTGAACAAATCTTGAGCTGATTCTTTGACAGGATGTAAAAGGAACTTGCCCCCGATAAGATCACTTGACCAAGTTTCTCATTGTTTGAAAATTCCTTAGAGGAAAGCCAGTTTGCAAACAAAAATATTCCTACAAACATGGTAATGCAAAGTTCATGCGATTTTTGAAAAATTATTTTTGAAAGATGGAAAATACATGAGTCGTTAGTCAGAACAAGGCGGTTCAAGACACTCAAAGTTTAAAACAAAGGTGTACTGCCAAAATAAATGATTCACAAAGATCTTTAGGAGTCAGGTTACGCAACCTTGCTGTAGTATACTTTCAAAATAACCTTGCTTCAATTAGGTCTTTTGAGGGTTGTAATGTGGCCTGGTTCACGGTTTATGAAACAAAAGATAAAGGCTCAAAATTTATTTGTACCCACCCAATCTACGTGATGATCCTCAGTCCTATGCTCAGTTAACTCATACTATGCATTCAGGTTCCCATAAGTTAGGGATTTCATTGATCGTAGCAATGATGACTCAGAAGTCAAAGGGACCTATGAAAAGGCAGCCACTACTCCCCTATAACATTTGATTTTTTTGACATTGAGGATTTTCAAGATAAGGCTTTAAAAATCTCTTTGTATTATCCCTAAATTTTGCCTGAACTGTTTATTTTAGAGTTTACAGTCAGCGGGATGCCCCAGTTTTGCTTAAGTCTCCTTCATAGGTTTTGACTTAGCGGGCTTCTTTTGCTTTTTTTATATTATTTTTTTGTGTGAAGGAAAGTGACTATTTGATTTTAATGATTACGGTGAACCATCATCGACCTTTTGATTAGAAAACATCTTCGACACTTGTTTGACGTGTGCGAAGGAAAATTTGTTAATGAAAGGTGTATCGTATGAACACACAACCAAGTTAACTGAGAACTACCCATCCCAAGGTTAAAATTGTGGGTTTTTTGTAACGAAAGAAACTCCAACTTCTAGGCTCGAAGGGGGTAACGAGGGATTAACTTCCTTATTTCTCCAGTGTTTGGGAATTGAAACAATGCCTTACATCGTCAACAAGGTTTGATTGAAAGCATACTGACAGCAATTATGGGTATAACGTTTTCGTCATCCTCCCTCCGATCTTAGCATATCAAAATTTTGGACAAGAAGTAAACATTTGAAAAATAAAGCATAAAGATGCAAATAAATGGACGGAAATGAATTGAATCAAAAGTCGCAATGCTTATTTCATTAATGAAAGTACAAACATAATTGAAAGCAAACAACTTAAACAAAATAAGGAAAATGCAAACAACGAGAAAAAAAAGGCCCAATGACAAAGCTTCAATTCTGATGTGTTGGCAAGGGATCTGTCTGGACGCTCGGACGACTATCCGTAAAATCAAGTATTCCAGCTCTAATCAGTTCACGCACCCTAGCTTTCATTGCAAAACAATGCTCCAAGTCGTGGCCTAAGGCACCCTCATGAAAAGCACACTTTAGATCAGCCCTAAACCCAACTGGAGGATTAAGAGGAGGTGGTAAAACCTTTGTAGTAATCAGTCCTTGCCGGATTAAGTCAGGATATAGCTCTGTGTAAGTCATGAGAATAGGATCAAAGTGACTCCTGTTCCGTTTCTGGTCTGATATCTGTGTCGAGGAATCAGCTTGACGACTCAAAGGTACACTAGAAGACGATAGAACCGAGAATGAGAAACCGGGGGACAAATGCAATGCAAAAATGTGATGCTGATGCCATGCAATGGTTTCAAGAATTTCAACGGTCGATTGCGAATATTGCTTTTTAAAAAAAGTTGGAAAAAATTTTAGACTTTAAAATGTAAGGCTTTTCGAATTTGCAAAGGACTGCTGAATTCCTTGAAACTAGAAATGATATGATGCTTTATGGATGCGAAGCACAAATACACATAAGCAAACAAAAGGTCCTAAGTTAGAGGAACAATGAATGGAGTCAAGGTCTACCCTTCCCAAAGAGGTATGTACTATAGGTTGATTGTACCTGCAGAACAAGGGTTCTAAATCAGTGCCCAAAGTCATCAGTCCATCTTTCGGATATTATCGACTTCCCGACTGACTCGAGGGTCAATAATATTCTCAAGAGAACCTCTTTTAAGTGTAGCATCGCGTAGCAACCATTGTAGGACTACTCCCACATAGTTCCCGCACTACGTCCTATATAAGGTCAAGATGGTGTAAAGGTATTACGGTTCCCAGTATCACAGACTCCAATCGATAACGGTAAAAGTTTTCATGACTACACTCGATCAACCGAACCATTTTCGAAAGTGTCTCAACTGAGCGGTGATTCTCGATTTAGCTTAGTCGGGACTCACTCCCTATAAGCCTCGTCGAATATATCAGCCGTCCTATCATAAGGTCGCTCAAGTCCGGGTGTAGGACTTATCTCACAACACAGTAACTCCAAGTAAGGTACCCCAATATATACATACAAGTGAGCAAAATATATAATAAAACAAATATATAAAGAAAAATAAACAAAATAGGGATAACCCTCAATAGTTAGGACTCCCCAGTGAAGTCGCCATTTTCTGTTGCGGTGAAATTTGGATGTCAAGCTATTGATTAACTTGAATCTTAATTCATTTACAACCGGTCTTTGATTTATCCGAAGGAAAGGTTAAAGAAAGGAAAAACCTAAAAGGGAGAGATCTAAGGTTCGGGGGTTGGTTAAATTTAGGGAAGGTATTAGCACCCTAAACTTCCGTAGTACTCTACGGGAACCTTTTGTTTATTTTTTTTTATTTCATTAATTATTTTGCTTTAGGGTATATACAAAGGATTAAAAATTAAAAAAGACCTAGGGGTTAATTCTAAGTTTACTCGGCAAGACATCGCATCTTGTGCCTACATATCCTTACGGGAATGGAATCAGAGTAACTGTAGTTCCCCTCAAAAGGGAGGTTAGAAACGTCTTGACTGTGGCCAAGGTTTCATTGGGGAATAAACGTATCTTAGGGACACGCTTACGCGGAGTGTAGAAACTCCAATATCTACGTTGTAAATTGTTAAGTGAATTAGGGTTAGGTTAGGGATTCCGCGGCGGGAAACCCTAAAATGAGTGCGGCGACTCTTTGACCTAAAGCTAGGATAAAAGCAATTTTGCCCACGGCGGGACACCTAGGCTAAACAGGGTTTGATCCATAAAAGGGGTAAGGCTATTGACTCGGCGGCCAAAAGGCCGGACCTAATCCTTCGGAAGGATAAAACTGTAAAAAAATGTGAAAATATGACAAATCATTATATGGAGGAATAATTAAGGTACAGAAATAAGAAAAGTAATAAAGGCAGAGGGTATAAAGAAACAAAGAAACATTTCTGAAAACATGAAGAATATGAAAATATGTAATGACACTTAGAATGAAGTGAGGGAGGAAAATAGTGTGGGGCTGTGGCCACCACAAGCACATCTCAACCTCGAGCATGCACATGAAATGCCCAAAGAAAGAAAAGTAATAAAAGGTACATAAAATGACACGACAAACATCAAACATCAGGAGTTCCTTACGAAAAGGTTTTAATTTTTTTAATATTTTAATTATAAAAATAAGGTTTTAATTTTTTTAATAAAAAATATTTAAGTTTAAATTAAGTTTAAATTATAAAAAAAAAGTTTTTGGGGGAAAAGTCTTTTCAGTTTTTTTTAGAACAAAAAAGGCTTTTCATCCCAAAAAAGGGCTTTTCAGTTTTTTTGGAAAAGGCTTTTCAGTTTTTTTGGGAAAAGGTTTTTTCAGTTTTTTTTGGGAAAAAGTTTTTGGGAACAAAAAGGTTTTTTTTTTCTTCGGAACAAAAATACTTTTCAGTTTTTAAAAAAGGTCTTACTAAAAAAAAGGTTTTAATAATAAATAAAAAAAAGGGTTTTGATTTTAAAAAAAGGTTTTGATAAAAAAGGGTTTTGATATTAAAATCTAGGGACCTAAACACACATGGAGATTAACATGGCAAAATATGCACATAAACATGAAAAAGAAAAAGGTTTAGTAATTTAACGGACCTAAACACATTAACATGGCAAAATATGCACATAAACATGAAAAAGCAAAAGGTTTAGTAATTTAACCTACGAAGCGGAGGTTTGCTTCGGTAAATGTGAAAAAGGTTTGAATAAGGGAACACTGGAGAGCTCCAATCCTTCTGACGAGTTGTGGGAACGACCGCCTTTCTTCTCTGGGGATCTCCTTTGTTTCTCCCTTTCTCTCTCCTCTTTTCTGAAGAAAACCTTCTGACCCCCCTTTCAACAAAGCAACACATGTATATATAGGGAACAAATTAGGGTTAACACCAAATTGTCAATAATGTCCCTAAAGCCCATTTTAAAGCCCAAACTAAATAATTAGTTAAGAAAAATAAAATTTAAAATAATTAAAATAAACTTAAAATAAAAACTAATAATCCTATTGATTCCTAAAATCAAAAATATTATAAAAGAACAAAAAAATTTTCTAATATTTTTTATTTTATGATTTTTTGGATATTTTTATGAATAATTTAGAAAAAAGTGAAAAAAAATAATATTTTAAAAATGATTTAATTAAAATACGAAAATAATAATTAAATAATAATAAAAAACTATTTTTGTTATTTTTTAATGAAAGATAGAAAAATTTAGAGTAAAAATAATAAAAACAAAAAGTGACAAAGGTGAGATTCGAACTCTCAACCTCTCACACTCACAACTCCTTACACATGTCCTCTTACCAATTGTGCCATTTTTACTTTTTAGAAAAAAAATGCATGCCATATGATATTTACCTGCAAAAAGTCAAACGACTACACAAATTTGTTAGTAATTGATTAAATGCAATAAAAATGCAATGAAATGCGACGACAAATCTTAGGGCAAAATTTGGGGTATTACAGCGCGCATGCGCGCTCTCGTATTAGTGTGTGTGTGTGTTTATTTGTGCGCGCACGTGTGTGTGTATATGTGTGTGTGTGCGCACGTGTGTGTGTATATGTGTGTGCGTGCGCACGTGTGTGTGTGTGTGTGTGTGTGTGTGTGAGCGAGAGAGTGTGTGCGCACGCGTGTGTGTGTACGTGTGTATGTGTGTATGCGTGTGTGTGTGTCTGTGTGTGCACACATGTGCGTGTGTGTGTGTGTGTGTTTATGTGTGGGTATGTGTGTGCGAGCGGCGTGCGTTAGTGTATGCGTGTGTGTGTGTGTGCGCTAGCGACGTGCGTTAGTGCATGCGCGTGTGTGTGTGTGCGAGTGCGCGTTTGTGTGTGTTTGCTTGCAAGCATGAGCGCCCGTGTGTTTCAGTGTCTGCGTGCGCATGTGTGTGTCTGTGTGTGTGTTTGTGTATGCGCGCGCGTGTGTTTGTGTGTGTTTTTGTGTATGAGCTCACGCGCGCGTGTGTGTGTGTCTTTGTGTACGCGCACTCGCGTGTGTCTGTATCTGTGTCTGTGCAGGAGCATGTTTGTGCGTGTGCGCGCACGCGTGTTTATGTGCAAGTGAGTGCGTGCGTGTGTGCGTGTGTGTGTGTTCGTGTGTAAGTGCGTGTGTGTGTGTGTGCGGGCGTTTGCGCACGTGTGTGTGTCTTTGTGTGCGCGCGTATGCGCATTTGTGTGTGTGTGCACGCGTCTGTGTGTGTGTGTATATGTGTGTGTGTGTGCAGGTAAGTGTGTGTGTGTGTGTATGTGTGTGCGAGCAGCGCGAGTTAGTGCATGCGTGCGTGCGTGTGGGTGTGTGAGCGCGTGCCTCTGTGTGTGTTTGTGTGCATGTGTGTGGGTGTGCGCGTGCACGAACGAGCGCGCTCTGGTGCGAGGGTTTAAGCGCGCGCGCGTGTGTGTGCGCATGTGTGTGTGTGCACACGTGTGTGCTCGCGTGCGTGTATGTGTGTATGCGTGTGTGTGTGTGCAGGTGTGTGTGTGTGTGTGTGTGTGTGTGTGTGTGCGTGTGTGGGTATGTGTGTGCGAGCGGCGTGCGTTAGTGCATGTGTGTGTCTGTGTGCGCGAGCGGCGTGCGTTAGTGCATGCATGTGTGTGTGCGAGTGCGCGTTTGTGTGTGTGCGCTCACAAGCACGAGCGCCCGTGTGTTTGGGTGTTTGCGCGCGCATGCGTGTCTCTGTGTGTCTATCTGTATGTGTGTGCGTGCGTGTGACGATGCACTTGTGCGCGCGTGTTCGCACGCGTGTGTGTTTGTATGTGTGTGTGTGCGTGTGTGTGTGTGTGCGAGCAGCGTGCGATAGTGCATGCGTGTGTGCGTGTGTGTGTTTGTGTGTGTGTGCGTGTGTGCGTGGGTGTTTAAGCCCGCGCACGCGCGTATGTAAGTGTGTCTGTGTGTGCGCGCACGCGTGTGTCTGTGCGTATGTGTGTGTGTGTGTCAGTGTGTCAGCGCGCGTGTGTTTGTGTGTGTGTCTAAGTGTGCG
>CAWUDS030000984.1:0-22500 GCA_963859935.3 Lathyrus sativus | reverse complement strand
TGTACGCGCACGCACTTGTTCGTGTGTGTATATGCGCGCATGCGCACTCTCCTGTTCGTGTGTGTGTGTGTGTGTATGTGCGCGCATGCACGCTCGCGTGTTCGTGTGTGTGTGTGTGTTTATTTGTGCACGCACGTGTGTGTGTATATGTGTGTGCGTGCGCACGTGTGTGTGTGTGTGTGTGTGTGTGTGGGTGTGTGGGTGTATGTGAGAGAGAGAGTGTATGCGCACGCGTGTGTTTGTACCTGTGTGTGTGTGTGTGCGTGTTTGTGTGAGAATGCATGTGCGTGTGTGTGTACGTGCGTGTGCGTGCGTGCATATGTGTATTTGTGTGTGCGCATGTGTGTGTGTGTGCGCACGCGTGTGCGCACGTGTGTGCTCGCGTGCGTGTGTGTGTATGCGTGTGTGTGTGCAGGTGTGTGTGTTTGTGTGTGCGTGTGAAGGTATGTGTGTGCGAGCGGCGTGCGTTAGTGCATGCGTGTGTGTGTGTGTGTGCGCGAGCGGCGTGTGTTAGTGCATGCGTGTGTGTGTGCGAGTGCGCGTTTGTGTGGGTGCGCTCGCAAGCACGAGCGCCCGTGTGTTTGGGTGTCTGCGCGCGCATGCGTGTGTCTGTGTGTCTATCTGTATGTGTGTGCGTGCGTGTGTGCGTGTGTCGATATGCTTGTGCACGCGTGTTCGCATGCGTGTGTGTTTGTGTGTGCATGTGTGCGTGTGTGTGTGTGTGTGCGTGTGTATGTGTGTGTGTGCGAGCAGCGTGCGATAATGCAAGCGTGTGTTTGTGTGTGTATGCGCGTGTGCGTGGGTGTTTAAGCCCGCGCACGCGCATATGTGAGTTTGTCTGTGTGTGCGCGCACGCGTGTGTCTATGCGTATGTGTGTGTGTGTCTGTGTGTCAGCGCGCGTGTGTTTGTGTGTGTGTCTAAGTGTGCGCGCACGCGTATGTGTGTCTGTGTTTGCGCATGTGTATGTGTGTATGCTTTATTATTTCAAGACTGCTTTAGAGCTGTTGATTGCTCTATCCTACTGAAGCCATTCTATTACTTCAAGACTGCTTTAGAGCTATTGATTGCTCTATCCTCCTGAAGCCATTATTACTTCAAGACTGCTTTAGAGCTATTGATTGCTCTATCCTCCTGAGGTCAGATTTATCACTTCAAGACTGCTTTAGGGTTATCATTATTGATTGCTCTATCCTCATGAAGACATGCTGTTACATCAGTATTACTCCAGACTCCTGACAGTTCTCATTATACTACTGAAGAACTTTCCCCTAGTGGCATCTTTAAGCCCACTCAATCATGTTCAACCAACCATCAATATCACTCCATGCACTGGTGAGTGCAAATTTTTGGGCTTTTGTGTTCAATCCCCTTCAACCTTCCAGGTTACGACTGGCAAATATACCAATCTAACCCCTCAGGTTTCAGAAAATTGAACAGGGGCAGCTGTTGCACCCCAAAATTTGCCCTCACAATACAAGACTTTATGTTCTAAGAAGATTCACAAGGTTCACAAAGTTCACAATTGGTCAGAAGAGTTGACAATTCCCTCAGACAATGCACCTCCTAAGCAGTGCATCCAAAACTAGGGTTTTGACTTTAATCAGGCTAAATGGACTTCCAAGACTTCAGATTTGGTCCCAGGGGCATTTTGGTCATTTTCACGCTGACTCTGCCATTTCTCGAAGAGGGATCGTCGCTAGGTCTTGAGGCAATGTTAACATTATTTTTGAGGCATTTATTTGATATGTGGTTTGCTTATATCAAGGCGTCGGTGTAGTTTGATTGGTATCAGGAAACCTTGTCAGAAATACAACTGGATTTGGGTTGTTCATAGCTCGTGGTCTATTTTAAGTCACTCCTAAACAATTTTGTTTCTGTTAATTACGAGTGATTTAATTTGGAATATTTGGTTGTACTGAAGCGCCAAAATGTGATTCAAGCGTTTGCAGGATTCTTGTTCATGGATTTTGTTAAAAGTTATTTGATCAGTGGAAATTAATTGAATATTTAATGTTAAGTCGGGCTGCTCTAAACACAGGCAAATTGTTACTTAAGAATGGATTGTTGCGGTTTTGGCACATGTCCGCGGTTGGCCCAGAAAAACAATGGGATAATATTAATAAGGGATGTTGCTAGTTGAGGTTCAATCCCATGGTTGGCTGTTGTTTTCATCGAAGTCATGTGAGATACCCATATTTATTAACAAGTCCAATTCGTGGTTTAAGTGCTCACTGGTTATTATAAAGAAAACATGCTATATGTTGAACGAGAGGTTAATACCTCTGTTGGATACTTATTATTCAAATAACCGGCAACATTCATGGGTTTGATTCTATTTCAATATAAGGGATGGTACATTCAAATATACAAAATTCAGTTTGAGACATAATTCCAAACAAGTGCCTTGTAAAAATAACTAACAGATTCAGATAATTTCCAAACTTTGTTTACGTGCTACAATGATGAAGGTTTTATCTTAAAATTTGGAGTAACAATTCCACCAATAACAACAGCCCACAGGAGGCATGATACCAAGGTACAAAACCATATTGTGATGACTATTACAAATCAGGTTCCTAACTTCATACAAGTTGCTACAAGATATCTGAACAAACTATTTCTCAGCAGCAAATTTTCAAACACATCAGCCTTGCAAGCTAGTTCCTCAGAATCTCCAGTAAGTCGACCTGCTATGCACATAAGACTTCCTCCGGGCTTCAATCCTTCCTTTCCAATTCGATTTGAATCTCCAGCTGCAATGTGAATCAAAAGGGATATGAGAATACCGTGAGTTCTAATCCTGAATAATTGATGGCATAAAATCGAGTATTCAGAGGAAATCAGATTAAACAAGTCTCAAAAATAACAAAACAAAATGAATTGAAAGAAGTTCAGCCCTCAGCTTTTATTCATCATCGGGCATGAAAATTCGAGCGGCCGGGAGAGCCGCAGCCGAAGCCTTTACCAACTCCCTACCGAACATCGAATCGCATACTGTAATTTCGGACAAAGCTCTCGACAAATTGCGAGGCCACTAATCACACAGGGGCAGCCACATACACAATAGCGGTTCAGACTCTAAGGTCATCATCACCGAAACCGAAAGCAACATAATCGAAGGCAGCATAATCAAAAGCAAGGATTATAGTATCTTTTCCAAACGGCTCAGACGAACTGTCATCATCGCCGCACAACCCTTCCCGGCGGCGTCGACCCGACAACATCCATTCTGAAAGAAGAAAAAGAAGAGTCAGTGAACTTGTATCAGAAAACCAGAAATTTGAACTGAAACATGATTCGAAGCTACATCAGAAAGCTAGTCCATCAATTCACAAATCCAGATGAACAAGCGTAGCAGTTCAACTCAGAAAAAGGAGAACTAAGTTCATGTTCAGAAGAACAAATTCAATTCACAAGAAGAAGGACAAGTTCAGCGCAGTTCAAGGAACAAGTTCAATTCAGTTACAGCCAAACTGTATCAAAACTGTAAGTCAAATCAGATGAACAAGCATGTCAGTTCATAAGATAAATGAGTTCACAAAAACCATATCAGCAAGCGAATCGCAAAGTTCCATATCTGAGAAGATCCGAAAATCCCTCATTGATCAAGTCATATTAGAAACGGATATCCAAATCTATCAGTTCCCAAATGGAATCAAATCTGCAAAATCAAATCAAATCTACAATCAGCATCAAAGAAATATAACGTAAAAGATGCAATAGCCCAAGCCCACGATTGGGATCAACAAAAGATATAAAAGGGTCACGAAAACCCTAATGAAGGGGGGATTCATTCACAGTAAAAAATCACAAAAAACCCTAGAGGGAGAGGAGGGAGCGACGAAACCCAAGCAGAGAACGAACTCACCGAAACGGTAAGCCCTAACGAAAATCATCCGCGGCCGAAAACAAAACTGGCTGAACTTAGAGGAACGAACGCGTTCCATCATCATCGTCCATCCGTCTTCCATATCACAACATCATCGTTCCCACGAAGCCTCCAACCGTCAAAGTTGCAGCCTCAGAATAACCCATCACCGGCCGACGAAACCCCTACAAAAATCCTCCGTCAAAACCACATCAAACCCAAAAAGGGTGAGCAGATTTGAGATTGATTTTTTTTATTGCGTTTTTGGTTTTGTTTTTGCAAAAGGATATGAGAGGATGAAGTTTTCAGAAAAGAGAGAAAGATACGATAAACATGCAGAGAGAAAAACGGAGAAAGAAGTCGAGAGAGATGAAGAGACTGAGAGAGAGGGGTCGCGGATTAGGGTTCCCCTTTTGGGGTTTTCCCTTAATTTTCATTCCATCATTATAAACCGGGTCGGGTTGGGGCTTGACCACCCAACTCCCGGCCCAAACCATTTTATTTTTTTATTATTACTGTTTTTTTTGTTTATCTTGTTATTTAAAAAATGGAAAATATTTTCTTAATATATAAACTAATTTTTTTTTACATATAAATTAACACCTTTTCTTTTTTTACAATATAAGTTAAAAAAAATTTAAGAAAAAAATATAAAATTAAAACTTTTTTTAGAATAATAAATAAAACTCTTTTTAATAAAAATAAGAGAACCTTTTTTAAAAAGTATTAAAATGAAACTTTTCTTTAAAAGATTAAAATCAAAATATTTTTTTTAAAAACTAAAATTAAATCTTTTTTTAAAACTAACATTATTTTTCTTTTAAATTAAGATCTTTTTCAAAATGATAAAAACTCTAAATTTACATCTTTTTCTTCACTGTTTCATTATCCATTGTATTTCTGCCTAATCGTACTAACATTCTCTGTTTGTGTTTTTTTTCAGTTGATCACTTTTAAATTCGTTTATCATTGATTAATATTTTATTATAGTTGTAACTGCTTATGGGATGTAATTTCGCGAACAACTGTCGCATTTATCTTTCCGTACTTTATTTTCTGCTGTTGCATGGATGTTTAATTTTCTCGCATATTACCGTTAATTTCACTCTGAAGGAATTAGGTCTAGCATTTGACCGCCGTGTCAATAGTCCTCACCTTCAACCCTTACAACTTTTACAAACCCTAATTTTCACAAATGCCTCGCCGCAGGCAAAATTACAATTTTACCCTTAGCATTAGGTCAAAGAGCCGCCGCGCTCATTTTAGGGTTTCCCGCCGTGGAATCCCTAATTTAACCCTAATTACAACTTAACATTTCAACGTAGAGATTTGGAGTTTCTACACTCCATGTAAGCGTGTCCTTAAGATGCGTTTATTCCCCTTGAGACCTTGACCACAGTCAAGAAGTTTCTAACCTCCCTATTGAGGGGAACTACGATTACTCTGATTCCACTCCCGTAAGGATACGTAGGCACAAGATGCGATGTCTTGCCGAGTAAACTTAGAATTAACCCCCTTTATTATTTATTATTGCTTATTTATATTTTATTTATCTTTGCTATTTAATTATTTTGCTTATTATTTTGTAATTGTTTCTTGGATGTAAAGTTGTTTAATTATTTAATTATTATTATGGTTAGTAATTAGGGAGTGTAACAACATGTATGTAATATTAAAATAAATTTAGATCACTTTTAAATAAAGATAATTAAAATAAACACGTCACACACGTAAGTCGATTTTAATCGCCGTCTTACTTCCTAAGGATATCCCTCAAGTTGCCTACGAATAATGGTTAAGTGGGGTGTATAAAGCAAGTCCCTCAAATAAAAAAAATCATCAAAGTCCCTTATGGTTGCCTTTACGAATCGAGTCCCTTTCGAAAAATGATGATGGTCCCTTATATGTGCTTATTACATCCCACAATGGCCTTCAAAGTCAAATTGTCCCTCACATGTCCCTTAACATCCAAAGTAAGGACTACCTACTCCATTATAGTAGGGATAGTCTTACTAAAGGAAAGAATGAAGAATAAGAAAGACCTTTAAACATTAGGGTAGGTTACTCCTAGGTGCTTGCTCACTTCAAAACTGTTTCACACTTAAACAAATTTTCAACAAGTTTTTAAACAAGTTCTTAACACATCCTTACATGGATTATTTATTAACTATTCTGAAAATTTTCTATTCACACACTACACTTTCAAAACAATTCAAAAGTGAGCTTAAGTACCTAAGAGCCCATGGATAACCATGGATGAAAAGGGTGCTAACACCTTCCCTTTTCATAACCTACCCCCCGGACCCAAAATATTCTCTAAGGTCTTTCCTGTTCTTTTATAACCTTTCCTTATGGATAAAATAAAAGTCGGTGGCGACTCTTGCTATCCGCAACATTGTTTAAAGTCAGTTCTCCCACCGTGTTACAGAACTGGCGACTCTGCTGGGGATCTATTTAAGAGGGGTACCCTTAGGAATTAAGATCACTTTAAATTGTTTGCCTTGTTTGCTTTATTATTATATTGTTGGGGTGCTCTTATGTGTGAAAGGTCCTAACCCGGATCTAGTGTACCTTAGGTAAATGGCAATAGACCAAGGAAACTGTACGACGTATATCGATACGGTTGATCTGGTGGCCATAGTTAGTGCGACTTCTTGGTTGGTGCTTATATTCCTTAAGTCAAGTTGAGGATAATATTGAGGCTGCCATATGTTGTCAACGCACTAACTGACTTTTAGAACCTTAGTTAACTCATCTTGGCCTTTAGAAAGTAGTGAGGTAACCGGCTTTGGTGCAGACTGAAGTTGGTTGACACTCGATACTACGCTCATTGAGATCTTAAACTTGGAGGGTTTTGGTTGGCAAGTAAGTTGCCTTCTGAACAACCACCCTTATGAAGGATCAATGATATTGAGATTCCTTAGAACCCGGTTACTTTTGTAGGACAGGATGAACCATCTAATTTCAGGGGAGGGTACTTACCTTTAAACCTCATGCAAGCCTCTAAACCTAGGGCAATTGTGTGACTTGTTTGTGTGTGCCACATGTTTGTGATTGAGCATGACATCATGACATCATCATGCATCATAAGCATATCATTTTCCCTAACCATTTCAAGGACCAAAGGATTTATCTTTGTTCTTTGTTGCAGGTCATGGCTTCTGCTCGTAGAAACACCATCAGGATCAACTTTGTAGGGATACCTGCTAAGCTCAAGGAGTTGGTTTCCCTAGTGCCTGATCATTCCCGGTTCAACAAGAGACATGGTCACTTATTGGATCTAGTTACTTCAGGGTTCAGTGAAGACATGATGAGTGTGCTGTTTCAGTTCTTTGACCCTAAGCACCATTGCTTTACATTTCCTGATTATCAGCTGGTTCCAACCATGGAGGAGTTCTCTAAACTTCTGGGTATACCTGTTCTTGATCAGAAGCCATTCACAGGCTTAGAGAAGGAGCTTAAACCAGAAGTTATTGCTGCAGCTCTACATCTGAAGAAGTCTGACATTGTTCTAGAGACGAGAAGTGGAGTTAAAGGTATTCTTGCCAAGGTATTAGTGGATAAAGCTCAAATGTTCTTGAAGGCTATGAGCTACGATGCTGTTGAGGAGATCTTAGCCTTATTGATTTATGGCTTAGTGTTGTTCCCCAATCCTGATCAGTTCATAGACGTTCATGCCATCAACATATTCCTGAGTCACAATCCAGTGCCTACCTTACTTGGAGACATCCTACATTCTCTTCACACCCGTACTACAAGGGCAAAAGGAACTTTGATGTGCTGCATACCTTTACTTTCTAGGTGGTTTATTTCTCACCTTCCTCGCTCAGTAATGAAGAATGAGCAAGGGTTCAGATGGTCCAAGAGGATCATGTCACTTTCTCACTCAGACATCCATTGGTGCTCCAGATCTATGGAGAATGTCACCATCATTGACCGTTGTGGGGAGTTTCCTAATGTGCCACTTCTAGGCATAAGAGGAGGCATCACTTACAACCCATCTCTAGCTTTACGACAGTTTGGTTACGCCCGGAGCGATGGTCCACATGACATGTTGATTCAGGGCATTGTGTTTGATTACGACAACGATCTTCAGGGTTACCGTCAGAGATTCATCCGAGCTTGGGGAAAGGTAAACAGGATTGACAGCAAGACACTGGAGCCTAAGTACACTATTCCTATGGAGGCTTATCTCAGATGGGTACGATCTCGTGCTCAGACACTCATGATGCCATATCCTGCCGTCCTACCAGTTACCATGGAACCTGTTGCTGAAGGAGACACAGCTTATACCATCCTTCACCCAGACATGCCTACTGATATGGAAGACTTGCAGAGATCATGGATCCAACTGAAAGAGCAAAGGGATGCTTTCGAGGCTCATTACAAAGCAAGCCAAGCAAGGATCCTAGAGCTAACAAAGCTACTTCATGAGGAACGAAACCTCAACTCATACCTCAACACAAAGAGGAAACGTCCATGGGAGACTTAAAACCCCATCTTTTGTACTTATTTCGTTTTCATTTTTTTGTAAGCCTAAAAGGCAAAATAAGTTATTACTAATAAAAAGTTACTTTCTTGTTTGTTTAAGCAAATTTAAATCCTGCGGTCCTTGAAAACACTGCATATGCATTCCCATATCATTGCATCACAGGTTTATAATTGTGCACAGGTTTCTCATCTTCTCGCTGTTTATTTCAGCAATGGCTCTTGAACAATCAGTTAAGGATCTCCAGGCACAGAATGCACAGTTCCAAGAGCTGATCCTGAACCTATCCAAGGGGCAGGATGAATTGAAGACACTGCTGGCCAAGAAGACTAAGAAGGCTAGAAGGTCTGCTGGGTTGCTCAACATGGGAAGAAGGTTCAAAGGTCCTGTCAAGACCAAGGAACATGTTGAAGACTATGAATCTGAAGAATCTGAGCAGGAGAGAGGCAGTCTCCACAACACTATGGGGGACTCTGATTCTGAGGCTAACTACTACCATGAGCCTAACGAAGACAAATTCAAGATGCTGGTGGATAGAATGGATGCTATGGAATTACAGAAATCATCTGGGCTGGATTTTGAGGATTTGAGCTTGATATCTGGGGTGGTCATACCCATTGGGTTCAAAGTTCCTACATTTGTTATCTATGATGGGGTCTCTTGTCCCAAATTGCATCTGAGGTCTTATGTCAGAAGAATTCAACCCCACACCGCTGATAAAAAGTTGTGGATCCATTTCTTTCAAGAGAGTTTATCTGGAGCTCAGTTAGAGTGGTATTATCAGTTGGAAAGTGTCAACATCAGAGATTGGAATGACCTTGCTGAAGCTTTCTACAAGCAGTATCAATACAATGCTGACTTAGCCCCCACTCGCATGCAGCTTCAAAGCATGTCTATGGGTGCCAAAGAAAGCTTTAAGGAGTATGCTCAGAAGTGGAGAGACTTAGCTGGAAGAGTTCAACCCCCTTTGACTGATAGGGAGTTGGTTGATATGTTCATGTGTACGCTGAATGGTCCGTTTTACAGTCATCTCATTGGAAGCTCATCATCTGGCTTCACTGAGTTGATCATGACAGGAGAGCGAGTAGAGAATGGTATCAAGAGTGGTAAGATCCAAGTGGGCACTTCTTCATCAGGTGCTGCAAAGAAGCCTCCCACTGGGAAGAAAGAATCTAATGCTGTGTATGGTCAGCCTGATCGTAACAGAAGGCATCAGTCTGTTAGTGCAGTTCATATTTCAAATCCAACTCCTGCAACAACAGAGCAGCCTCAAGGCAACCAACAGAGGGCTAGAAGACAGTTCACGAAGATCAACATGTCAATGGCTCAGGCATTGCAACACTTGTTGAAGGCTGAACTTATTACCCTGAGGGAGGCTCCTCAGAATCCCAATGTTACCTCTCCCAAGTACAATCCCAATGCACGATGTGCATATCATTCAAACTGTCCAGGACATGATACTAATAACTGCTGGGTCTTGAAGAACAAAATTCAGGATATGATCGATGCCAGAGAAATTGAGTTTGATCCACCAGGTACTCCAAATGTGATTACAGCTCCAATGCCAAATCACGAGAAGACTGTCAACGCCATTGATGAAGATATTGATGAAGATCTGCATGTCTATTCAGTTATGGAGTTGAGCACACCATTGTCTGTTATCAAAAAGAGGTTAGTACAAGCTGGGATCTTTCCAGGTTGTCATGAAGATTGTCTATATTGTACCTATAAGCCGGATAGTTGCTTCATTTTGAGAGATGGGATTCAACGTCTCATGGATAAATATACTATAGTGTTTGAAAGAAGACCAGCATCTGTAGAAAGTATGGTGGATCATCTGACTCAGGGTAAGAAGATTGAAGAGGTTGACATGGTTGACAAAGTACCACTAAGAATCACTTCAAAGGGTCCCATTAAAATCACTCATCAGGGCCCAATCAAGATTACTGCTGAAGGTCCTGTGAAAGTTGTTGCTGAAGCCAGAGTAGCTCCTCTGATCATTACCACTCCCGGTCCTATTCCTTATACATCTGACAAAGTTGTGCCTTGGCACTATGGGTCTGATGTTTACATCCATGGTGTCAAGCAGGAGCCTTTACCTGATATGCCTGTTGACATTGATAATATTGCTGGATCTAGCAAGATCACTCGTAGTGGAAGAGTCTTCTCTCCTCCAGTTGCTTCTAAGAGTGCAGTTACTCCTGCTGTTACTTCCACCACTGATGCTCGGGGCAAGGGTCCTGTTATTGAGCCTGTATCTACTAATGTGCCAGCTGCTGATGACCTCTCTAAGCAGATGGAAGAAGTATTGAAAATCATTCGCAAGAGTGATTATGATATTGTTGATCAGCTGGGGCATACTCCCTCAAAGATTTCTATGCTCTCCCTGTTATTATGTTCTGAGGCTCATGCCAAGTCATTGATCAAGTTTCTAAAGATGGCTCATGTACCCAGTGCAATTTCTGTGGACCAGTTTGAGAATTGTGTTGCTCACCTGACCTATGACAACGGGTTAGGATTTTCTGATGCTGACTTGACCCCTGCCAAGAGGGATCATAACAGGGCCTTGCATATTTCAATTGAATGCAGGGGCACTACCCTGTCTCATGTGCTGATAGACAATGGTTCCTCTCTGAATGTGTTGCCTAAGGAAGTCCTGAACAAGCTGAGTCCTGAAGATACGGTATTGAAGCCCAGTAATATTGTGGTAAAGGCTTTTGATGGTTCTAGAAGAGTAGTGCATGGGGAAATTGATCTTCCAATCAAGGTTGGCTCTCAGGTGTTTACTGCTACATTCTATGTGATGGATATTCGTCCTTCGTACTCATGTCTGCTTGGTCGTCCCTGGATCCATGGGGCAGGTGCGGTGACCTCCACATTACATCAAAAGTTGAGATATCCGGTGAATGGAAAAGTTGTTACTGTCTTTGGAGAGGAAGAATACTTTGTCAGCCATGTAAACACTTTCAAGTATCTGGAAGTAGAAGGTGAATACATTGAAACTCCATGTCAGTCATTTGAAGTGGTTCCCTGGGCTGTTAAGGATTGTGTGACTCCTCCTGCTGTGAAGAAGGTTCCTGTGGTCATCAGAAACCCTCCAACAATGGCAATGGCCTCCCTCAATGATGCAAAAGCTGTGGTGGAAGAAGGTGGTTGTACTATTTGGGGTCAGCTTCCTGATATTCCATACAAGTCTGACAAGTTTGGTTTGGGTTTCACTGCAGAGTCCCAGAAGGCTGTCCGTCGTGCCCGTGCTGTTCGTATCACCAATCAAGGGGTTATCAATGATGTGGGAGATCAAGATGAAGACTACAACTTGGAGGCATGGATTTTTCCTACTGTGGGTGCTGGACTCAATAATTGGAAAGCTGAAGATGTTATCCCTATCTCCTTTAGTCAGGAGTAAATACTATTACTGTGTTATGTTTTTAAATTTATAATTTCTGGAACAATTAAAACTTTCAAGCCCTGTGCCTTACCCGGGGCACAATGGTGTGCTTGTTACGGGTTGTCATTTCATTTGCATACTTCATTCAATAAAATCAGTGGACGTTTCGTTTTCGTAAATATTGTGTTCCTTGTCTTTCTTTTTCTTTTATTTTTGCTTTATCAGCTATGTGTTCTTACACACACCCACGTCACTAAAATGCAGATCCTCATCCACTCTGGATCCAGTTGATAACAGTTCTACTATTGCCAGTTACAATTTCGAGAATCCGATCTATCAAACTGAAGACGGAAACGAGGACGATTGTGAAATACCTGTAGAGCTTGCTAGGTTGTTACAACAAGAAGAGAAAGCTATACAGCCACATGAAGAGCCAGTCGAAGTTGTGAATCTGGGAACTGAAGAAAACAGAAAAGAGGTCAAGATAGGGGCTGATTTAGAGGACAGTGTCAAGAGCAGGTTGGTTCAGATGCTACGTGACTATGTGGAGATCCTTGCTTGGTCTTATGAAGATATGCCAGGGTTGGATACGGACATTGTGGTTCACCGTTTGCCAGTGAAAGAAGATTGTCGTCCAAAGAAGCAGAAGGTTCGTCGTATGCGTCCTGAAATGTCAGAAAAGATCAAAGCAGAGGTAATGAAACAGTTCAATGCAGGGTTCTTGGCCGTAACTTCTTATCCTCAGTGGGTTGCAAATGTGGTACCAGTTCCTAAGAAAGATGGTAAGGTACGTATGTGTGTAGACTACAGAGATCTGAACAAGGCTAGCCCTAAAGACGACTTTCCACTTCCTCATATTGATATTCTGGTAGACAACACTGCTCAGCATAAGGTATTCTCTTTTATGGATGGTTTCTCTGGTTACAATCAAATCAAGATGGCACCTGAAGATATGGAGAAGACTACATTTGTGACACAGTGGGGCACCTTTTGCTATAAGGTAATGCCATTTGGTTTGAAGAATGCAGGGGCAACATATCAGCGTGCCATGGTGGCTTTGTTTCATGATATGATTCATCATGAGATAGAGGTATATGTGGATGATATGATAGCCAGGTCTCAGAATGAAGAACAACATCTTGATCATCTTCACAAGTTGTTTGAGAGGTTGAAGAAATACAGGTTGAGATTAAATCCAAACAAGTGTACTTTTGGAGTTAGATCTGGAAAGCTCCTGGGTTTCATTGTCAGTGGAAAAGGTATTGAAGTGGATCCTGCAAAAGTGAAAGCTATACGAGAGATGCCAGCTCCCCGTACTGAGAAGGAGGTTAGAGGTTTCTTGGGACGATTGAACTACATTGCAAGATTTATTTCCCAATTAACTACCATCTGTGAGCCAATCTTCAAGTTGTTGAAGAAAGATCAGGTGATGGAATGGAATGATGAGTGCCAGACTGCCTTTGATGAAATCAAGAGATATTTGCTAGAACCTCCAATTTTAATGCCACCAGTTGATGGAAGACCCTTGATTATGTATTTAACAGTATTAGACAACTCAATGGGGTGTGTATTGGGGCAACATGACGAGTCTGGTCGAAAAGAGCAGGCAATATACTACCTTAGCAAAAAGTTTACCGACTGTGAAACAAGATACTCACTGCTCGAGAAAACTTGCTGCGCTTTGGCATGGGCTGCTCGCCGACTAAGACAGTATATGTTGACCCATACTACCTTGTTGATTTCGAAGATGGATCCAATCAAGTACATATTTGAGAAACCTGCTCTCTCCGGAAGAATTGCAAGATGGCAGATGATCTTGACGGAATATGATATACAGTATACTACTCAGAAGGCCATTAAGGGGAGTGTTGTTGCTGATCATTTGGCTCATCAAGCAGTAGATGATTACCAGTCAATGAATTTTGAGTTCCCTGATGAAGACATTATGTCTGTTACCAAAGAACCTGGACAATTAAGCCAAAGGTATATCAGGCTGGTGACTTGGTAATCAAGCGTATCATATTACCACAGGGTGATCCTAGGGGCAAGTGGACTCCAACATATGAGGGACCATTTGTAGTCAAGACAGTGTTCTCAGGAGGTGCCATAATACTGACTACAATGGATGGTGAAGACTTCCCACAACCTGTAAACGCAGACATAGTTAAAAAATACTACGCATAAAAAGAGACCCGCTAGGTTGACAGGCCTAGGCAAAAATAAGGGCATCCCGGCAAACCAAAAGGGTTTGGGCAAAAATTAGGGATATATATATAAAAATATGTACACCCGGCAAGTCGAAAACCTGAAAAGGCGGCTTGGGCAAAAAAGGGTATCCCGGTGGATTGAAAACCTGAAAGGGCAATCCAGGCAAAAGTTAGGGATTAAAGCGTATGACTATGTCTCGTTTGGATCACTCATGAAACTGCAACCAGTTGTACTACTTACTCAAGCTCAAACAGATAAAGCTCAATCCAATCGTTTCCGTCTCAACAGCAAGAAGATGAGATACTTGAGTGGCAATAGTAGAATTGAAACTCAATAGGATTATTTCCCACATAGCTGATTCTTTTTGTAAAACTTCATGACAAAATTCTCTTACTAGGGTTTATGTCTCCTTGTACAAACTTACCCGTGTATGGGTCACTTTTGATATAAATAAATTCCATCTTTTGAATCCAGATTCACTTTTACCCTATTTACATAAGCGAAACGTCCATTGGTTGTGTTTGAATGTATGTATGCCTTTGAATATGATTGATGTTTACCAGAAACGCATGTATGCTTTTAATATGATTGATGTTTACCAGAAATGCATGAAAATGCAGTAATAGTATTTACTAAGGACGAACGAGGGAAGGATTTCAACGAAGCTTCGCCGGTTCATCTTTACAAGACAGTTACAAACCATCAGTAGGACTAATCCATTTTCACAAAGTCTAATCTCCCCTGGAATTTATATCCATCTCTTTTATCCTCATACGGATATACGGGAAATTACTTTCCAATAAGGGCACGATGAACGAAGACGGGATGTTATACTTATCCTACTATCAAACGAAAACGAAGGTTATCTATACCCTACTATCCCCAACAACGGGAGGTTATCTATGCCTTGTTATCCCCAACAACGGGAGGTTATCTATACCTTGTTATCCCCAGCAGACGGAGGGTTATATATTCTTCAACAACGAATCGGGATTTATTTTCCTTGGTCAGCAGTTGTTATACAAGGATATCCAGACACTTCCATCAGTGTCATAGCATACATACATCATTTACATCATACCATAACATATATGCCTATAGTACATTACCTAAGTGCATCATGTCATACATGCATACATAAAGCATAAACTAATGTTGTTATACAGAATGCTACCTTGTTTTCAGGTTAATTATCCAACAAACAATCTTATGATCTTTGGGACTGCTTTATTGTAACCTCAGGGTTACTTTATCCTCCTGATGAGCTTCTTATTACTTTGGGACTGCTTTATTGTAACCTCAGGGTTATTTTATCCTCTTGATAGCCTCTCATGACTTCAAGACTGCTTTAGAGCTACTGATTGCTCTATCCTCCTGAAATCATCCTATTACTTCAAGACCGCTTTAGAGCTATTCATTGCTCTATCCTCATGAGGTCATATTACTACTTCAAGACTGCTTTAGAGCTATTCATTGCTCTATCCTCCTGAAGCCATCTAATTATTTCAAGACTGCTTTAGAGTTATCCATTGCTCTATCCTCCTGAAATTACATTATTATTTCAAGACTGCTTTAGAGCTATCCATTGCTCTATCCTCCTGAAATCATCACTTCAAGACTGCTTTAGAGCTATTGATTGCTCTATCCTCCTGAAGACATATCACATTATTATTTCAAGACTGCTTTAGAGCTACTGATTGCTCTATCCTCCTGAAATCATCCTATTACTTCAAGACTGCTTTAGAGCTATTCATTGCTCTATCCTCATGAGGTCATATTACTACTTCAAGACTGCTTTAGAGCTATTCATTGCTCTATCCTCCTGAAGCCATCTAATTATTTCAAGACTGCTTTAGAGTTATCCATTGCTCTATCCTCCTGAAATTACATTATTATTTCAAGACTGCTTTAGAGCTATCCATTGCTCTATCCTCCTGAAATCATTACTTCAAGACTGCTTTAGAGCTATTGATTGCTCTATCCTCCTGAAGACATATCACATTACTACTTCAAGACTGCTTTAGAGCTATTCATTGCTCTATCCTCCTGAAGCCATCTAATTATTTCAAGACTGCTTTAGAGTTATCCATTGCTCTATCCTCCTGAAATTACATTATTATTTCAAGACTGCTTTAGAGCTATCCATTGCTCTATCCTCCTGAAATCATTACTTCAAGACTGCTTTAGAGCTATTGATTGCTCTATCCTCCTGAAGACATATCACATTACTACTTCAAGACTGCTTTAGAGCTATTCATTGCTCTATCCTCCTGAAGCCATCTAATTATTTCAAGACTGCTTTAGAGTTATCCATTGCTCTATCCTCCTGAAATTACATTATTATTTCAAGACTGCTTTAGAGCTATCCATTGCTCTATCCTCCTGAAATCATTACTTCAAGACTGCTTTAGAGCTATTGATTGCTCTATCCTCCTGAAGACATATCACATTATTATTTCAAGACTGCTTTAGAGCTGTTGATTGCTCTATCCTACTGAAGCCATTCTATTACTTCAAGACTGCTTTAGAGCTATTGATTGCTCTATCCTCCTGAAGCCATTATTACTTCAAGACTGCTTTAGAGCTATTGATTGCTCTATCCTCCTGAGGTCAGATTTATCACTTCAAGACTGCTTTAGGGTTATCATTATTGATTGCTCTATCCTCATGAAGACATGCTGTTACATCAGTATTACTCCAGACTCCTGACAGTTCTCATTATACTACTGAAGAACTTTCCCCTAGTGGCATCTTTAAGCCCACTCAATCATGTTCAACCAACCATCAATATCACTCCATGCACTGGTGAGTGCAAATTTTTGGGCTTTTGTGTTCAATCCCCTTCAACCTTCCAGGTTACGACTGGCAAATATACCAATCTAACCCCTCAGGTTTCAGAAAATTGAACAGGGGCAGCTGTTGCACCCCAAAATTTGCCCTCACAATACAAGACTTTGTGTTCTAAGAAGATTCACAAGGTTCACAAAGTTCACAATTGGTCAGAAGAGTTGACAATTCCCTCAGACAATGCACCTCCTAAGCAGTGCATCCAAAACTAGGGTTTTGACTTTAATCAGGCTAAATGGACTTCCAAGACTTCAGATTTGGTCCCAGGGGCATTTTGGTCATTTTCACGCTGACTCTGCCATTTCTCGAAGAGGGATCGTCGCTAGGTCTTGAGGCAATGTTAACATTATTTTTGAGGCATTTATTTGATATGTGGTTTGCTTATATCAAGGCGTCGGTGTAGTTTGATTGGTATCAGGAAACCTTGTCAGAAATACAACTGGATTTGGGTTGTTCATAGCTCGTGGTCTATTTTAAGTCACTCCTAAACAATTTTGTTTCTGTTAATTACGAGTGATTTAATTTGGAATATTTGGTTGTACTGAAGCGCCAAAATGTGATTCGAGCGTTTGCAGGATTCTTGTTCATGGATTTTGTTAAAAGTTATTTGATCAGTGGAAATTAATTGAATATTTAATGTTAAGTCGGGCTGCTCTAAACACAGGCAAATTGTTACTTAAGAATGGATTGTTGCGGTTTTGGCGCATGTCCGCGGTTGGCCCAGAAAAACAATGGGATAATATTAATAAGGGATGTTGCTAGTTGAGGTTCAATCCCATGGTTGGCTGTTGTTTTCATCGAAGTCATGTGAGATACCCATATTTATTAACAAGTCCAATTCGTGGTTTAAGTGCTCACTGGTTATTATAAAGAAAACATGCTATATGTTGAACGAGAGGTTAATACCTCTGTTGGATACTTATTATTCAAATAACCGGCAACATTCATGGGTTTGATTCTATTTCAATATAAGGGATGGTACATTCAAATATACAAAATTCAGTTTGAGACATAATTCCAAACAAGTGCCTTGTAAAAATAACTAACAGATTCAGATAATTTCCAAACTTTGTTTACGTGCTACAATGATGAAGGTTTTATCTTAAAATTTGGAGTAACAATTCCACCAATAACAACAGCCCACAGGAGGCATGATACCAAGGTACAAAACCATATTGTGATGACTATTACAAATCAGGTTCCTAACTTCATACAAGTTGCTACAAGATATCTGAACAAACTATTTCTCAGCAGCAAATTTTCAAACACATCAGCCTTGCAAGCTAGTTCCTCAGAATCTCCAGTAAGTCGACCTGCTATGCACATAAGACTTCCTCCGGGCTTCAATCCTTCCTTTCCAATTCGATTTGAATCTCCAGCTGCAATGTGAATCAAAAGGGATATGAGAATACCGTGAGTTCTAATCCTGAATAATTGATGGCATAAAATCGAGTATTCAGAGGAAATCAGATTAAACAAGTCTCAAAAATAACAAAACAAAATGAATTGAAAGAAGTTCAGCCCTCAGCTTTTATTCATCATCGGGCATGAAAATTCGAGCGGCCGGGAGAGCCGCAGCCGAAGCCTTTACCAACTCCCTACCGAACATCGAATCGCATACTGTAATTTCGGACAAAGCTCTCGACAAATTGCGAGGCCACTAATCACACAGGGGCAGCCACATACACAATAGCGGTTCAGACTCTAAGGTCATCATCACCGAAACCGAAAGCAACATAATCGAAGGCAGCATAATCAAAAGCAAGGATTATAGTATCTTTTCCAAACGGCTCAGACGAACTGTCATCATCGCCGCACAACCCTTCCCGGCGGCGTCGACCCGACAACATCCATTCTGAAAGAAGAAAAAGAAGAGTCAGTGAACTTGTATCAGAAAACCAGAAATTTGAACTGAAACATGATTCGAAGCTACATCAGAAAGCTAGTCCATCAATTCACAAATCCAGATGAACAAGCGTAGCAGTTCAACTCAGAAAAAGGAGAACTAAGTTCATGTTCAGAAGAACAAATTCAATTCACAAGAAGAAGGACAAGTTCAGCGCAGTTCAAGGAACAAGTTCAATTCAGTTACAGCCAAACTGTATCAAAACTGTAAGTCAAATCAGATGAACAAGCATGTCAGTTCATAAGATAAATGAGTTCACAAAAACCATATCAGCAAGCGAATTGCAAAGTTCCATATCTGAGAAGATCCGAAAATCCCTCATTGATCAAGTCATATTAGAAACGGATATCCAAATCTATCAGTTCCCAAATGGAATCAAATCTGCAAAATCAAATCAAATCTACAATCAGCATCAAAGAAATATAACGTAAAAGATGCAATAGCCCAAGCCCACGATTGGGATCAACAAAAGATATAAAAGGGTCACGAAAACCCTAATGAAGGGGGGATTCATTCACAGTAAAAAATCACAAAAAACCCTAGAGGGAGAGGAGGGAGCGACGAAACCCAAGCAGAGAACGAACTCACCAAAACGGTAAGCCCTAACGAAAATCATCCGCGGCCGAAAACAAAACTGGCTGAACTTAGAGGAACGAACGCGTTCCATCATCATCGTCCATCCGTCTTCCATATCACAACATCATCGTTCCCACGAAGCCTCCAACCGTCAAAGTTGCAGCCTCAGAATAACCCATCACCGGCCGACGAAACCCCTACAAAAATCCTCCGTCAAAACCACATCAAACCCAAAAAGGGTGAGCAGATTTGAGATTGATTTTTTTTATTGCGTTTTTGGTTTTGTTTTTGCAGAAGGATATGAGAGGATGAAGTTTTCAGAAAAGAGAGAAAGATACGATAAACATGCAGAGAGAAAAACGGAGAAAGAAGTCGAGAGAGATGAAGAGACTGAGAGAGAGGGGCCGCGGATTAGGGTTCCCCTTTTGGGGTTTTCCCTTAATTTTCATTCCATCATTATAAACCGGGTCGGGTTGGGGCTTGACCACCCAACTCCCGGCCCAAACCATTTTATTTTTTTATTATTACTGTTTTTTTTGTTTATCTTGTTATTTAAAAAATGGAAAATATTTTCTTAATATATAAACTAATTTTTTTTTACATATAAATTAACACCTTTTCTTTTTTTACAATATAAGTTAAAAAAAATTTAAGAAAAAAATATAAAATTAAAACTTTTTTTAGAATAATAAATAAAACTCTTTTTAATAAAAATAAGAGAACCTTTTTTAAAAAGTATTAAAATGAAACTTTTCTTTAAAAGATTAAAATCAAAATATTTTTTTAAAAAACTAAAATTAAATCTTTTTTTAAAACTAACATTATTTTTCTTTTAAATTAAGATCTTTTTCAAAATGATAAAAACTCTAAATTTACATCTTTTTCTTCACTGTTTCATTATCCATTGTATTTCTGCCTAATCGTACTAACATTCTCTGTTTGTGTTTTTTTTCAGTTGATCACTTTTAAATTCGTTTATCATTGATTAATATTTTATTATAGTTGTAACTGCTTATGGGATGTAATTTCGCGAACAACTGTCGCATTTATCTTTCCGTACTTTATTTTCTGCTGTTGCATGGATGTTTAATTTTCTCGCATATTACCGTTAATTTCACTCTGAAGGAATTAGGTCTAGCATTTGACCGCCGTGTCAATAGTCCTCACCTTCAACCCTTACAACTTTTACAAACCCTAATTTTCACAAATGCCTCGCCGCAGGCAAAATTACAATTTTACCCTTAGCATTAGGTCAAAGAGCCGCCGCGCTCATTTTAGGGTTTCCCGCCGTGGAATCCCTAATTTAACCCTAATTACAACTTAACATTTCAACGTAGAGATTTGGAGTTTCTACACTCCATGTAAGCGTGTCCTTAAGATGCGTTTATTCCCCTTGAGACCTTGACCACAGTCAAGAAGTTTCTAACCTCCCTATTGAGGGGAACTACGATTACTCTGATTCCACTCCCGTAAGGATACGTAGGCACAAGATGCGATGTCTTGCCGAGTAAACTTAGAATTAACCCCCTTTATTATTTATTATTGCTTATTTATATTTTATTTATCTTTGCTATTTAATTATTTTGCTTATTATTTTGTAATTGTTTCTTGGATGTAAAGTTGTTTAATTATTTAATTATTATTATGGTTAGTAATTAGGGAGTGTAACAACATGTATGTAATATTAAAATAAATTTAGATCACTTTTAAATAAAGATAATTAAAATAAACACGTCACACACGTAAGTCGATTTTAATCGCCGTCTCACTTCCTAAGGATATCCCTCAAGTTGCCTACGAATAATGGTTAAGTGGGGTGTATAAAGCAAGTCCCTCAAATAAAAAAAATCATCAAAGTCCCTTATGGTTGCCTTTACGAATCGAGTCCCTTTCGAAAAATGATGATGGTCCCTTATATGTGCTTATTACATCCCACAATGGCCTTCAAAGTCAAATTGTCCCTCACATGTCCCTTAACATCCAAAGTAAGGACTACCTACTCCATTATAGTAGGGATAGTCTTACTAAAGGAAAGAATGAAGAATAAGAAAGACCTTTAAACATTAGGGTAGGTTACTCCTAGGTGCTTGCTCACTTCAAAACTGTTTCACACTTAAACAAATTTTCAACAAGTTTTCAAACAAGTTCTTAACACATCCTTACATGGATTATTTATTAACTATTCTGAAAATTTTCTATTCACACACTACACTTTCAAAACAATTCAAAAGTGAGCTTAAGTACCTAAGAGCCCATGGATAACCATGGATGAAAAGGGTGCTAACACCTTCCCTTTTCATAACCTACCCCCCGGACCCAAAATATTCTCTAAGGTCTTTCCTGTTCTTTTATAACCTTTCCTTATGGATAAAATAAAAGTCGGTGGCGACTCTTGCTATCCGCAACATTGTTTAAAGTCAGTTCTCCCACCGTGTTACAGCGTGCGTGCATGCGTATGTGTATTTGTGTGTGCGCATGTGTGTGTGTGTGTATGCGCACGCGTGTGCGCACGTGTGCGCGTGTGTATGCTCGCGTGCGGGTGTATGTATGCGTGTGTGTGTGTGTGGGTATGTGTGTGCGAGCGGCGTGCGTTAGTGCATGCGTGTGTGTGTGTGTGTGTGCGCAAGTGCGCGTTTGTGTGTGTGTGTGTGTGTGTGTGTGTATGCGAGTGCGCGTTTGTGTGTGTGCGCTTGCAAGCACGAGCGCCCATGTGTTTAGGTGTCTGCGCGCGCATGCGTGTGTCTGTGTGTTTGTCTGTGTGTGTGTGTCTATGTGTACGCGCACACGTGTGTGTCTGTATCTGTGTCTGTGCAGGAGCATGTGTGTGTGTGGACACGTGTGTGTTTGTGTGTGTGCGCGCACGCGTGTTTGTGTGCACGTGAGTGCGTGTGTGCGTGTGTGTGTGTTCGTGTGTAAGTGTGTGTGTGTGTGTGTGTGTGTGTGCGCGAGCGTTTGCGCACGTGTGTGTCTTTGTGTGCGCACGTATGCACATTTGTGTGTGTGTGCACGCGTCTGTGTGTGTGTGTGTGTATGCGTGTGTGTGTGTGTGCAGGTAAGTGTGTGTGTGTGTGTGTATGTGTGTGTGCGAGCAGGGCGAGTTAGTGCATGCGTGCGTGCGTGTGGGTGTGTGAGCGCGTGCACGCGTGTGTGTTTGTGTGCGTGTGTGTGAGTGTGAGCGCGCACGAACGAGCGCGCTCTTGGGTGGGAGTTTGCGCGC
>CAWUDS030000983.1:47500-100899 GCA_963859935.3 Lathyrus sativus | reverse complement strand
TATGTGTGTGCAAGTGCGTGAGCGCGTGCCTGCGTGCGTGTGTGTGTGGCGCCCATGCGCGTGTGTGTGGGTGTGTGTCTGCGCAGGTGTGTGTGTGTGTGAGTGCGTGCCTACTTGCGCGCGTGCATGCGCGAGTGCGTGTGTGTATGTGTGTGGGGGCGCGCATGCGTATGTGTGTGTGCGTGCGTGCGTGAGGGCGTTTGTGTGTTTGTGTGTGTGTGTGTTTGCGCGCATGCGCGTCTGTGTGTGCGCGTGTTTGTATTTGTGTGTGTGTGTGTGTATGTGTGTGTGCACGTGCGTTTCTGTATGCGTGTGTGTGTGAGGGTGTGCGCGCGTGTTTTCGTATTTGTGAGTGTATGTGTGCACGCACATGTGTGTATGTGTCTGTATGTGTGCCCGCACAAGTGTGTATGCGCGCACGCGTGTGTGTGCGTCTGTGTGTGTGTGTGCATGTGTCTGTGTGTGTGTGTGTGTCTGTGTGTCTGTGTGTGTGCGTGTGCGTGTGTGTGTGTGTTTGTGTCTATGTGTGCACGGGCGTGTTTGTGTGCATGTGAGTGTGCGTGTGCGTGTGTGTGTGTGTGTGTGCGTGTGTGCGTGTGCGTGTGTGCACACGTGTGTGTGTGTGTGTGTTTTTGTGTGAGGGCGCGTGCATGCGTGAGTGCGTACATGCGCGCGCGCGTGTGTGTGCATATGTTTGTGTCCGTGCGCACATGTGTGTTTGTGTGTATGTCGGTGTGTGTGTGTGTGTGTGTGTGTGTGTGAGTCCGTATATGTATATGCACGCGCGTGTGTGTGCGGCGTGTGTGTGTGTGAGACAGAGAGAGCGCGCGCACGCGTGTGTGTGTGTGTGTGTGTGTGTGTGTGTGTGTTCGTTTGTGTCTGTGTGTGCACGCGCGTCTGTGTATTCGAGTGTGTGTATGTGTGTGTATTTGTGCGTGTGTGCGTGTGCGTGTGCATGTGTGTGTGAATGCGTGTGAGTGCGTGCGTGTGCGTGTGTGTGTGAGAGAGAGAAAGAGTGGGCGCGCAGGCGCGTGTGTGTGTTTTTTCGTGTGTGTCTGTGTTTGCACGTGCGATTGTGTATTCGAGTGTGTGTGCGTGCGTGCGTCTGTGTGTCTGTGCGTGTGCGTGCATGCGTGTGCGTGTGTGTGTATGTGCGTGCATGTGTGTGTGTGTGTGTGTCCGAGCACGTGTGTGTGTGTGTGTCTGTGTGTGTGCGTGCCTCTGTGTGTGAGTGTGTGTGCGTCTGTGTGCGCGCCCACGTGTGTGTGTCTGTGTATGCGCGAATGTGTGTTTGTGTGTCTGTGTGTGAGTATAAGTGCGCGTGTGCGCGCACGCGTATGTGTGTGTGTGTGTGCGTGTGTGTGCGTATGTGTGTGTGTGCGTGTGTGCACGCGCGTGTGTTTGTGTGTGCGTGTGTGTGTCTGTGTGTGTTCGAGCGACGTGCGTTAGTTCATGCAAGTGTGTTTGTGTGTGTGTGTCTGTGTGTTTGAGCACGCATGTGTGAGGGTGTGCCTGCGCACGTGCGTGTACGTGAGTGCAAGTGCGTGAGCGCGTGCCTGCGTGTGTGTGTGTGTGTGGCGCGCACGCGCGTGTATTTGGGTGTGTGTCTGCGCAGGTGTGTGTGTGTGTGTGTGTGAGTGCGTGCCTACTTGCGTGTGTGCATGCGCGAGTGCGTGTGTGTGTATGTGTGTGTGGGCGCACACGCGTATGTGTGTGTGCGTGCGTGTATGTGCGTACGTGCGTGCGTGCGTGAGGGCGTTTGTGTGTTTGTGTGTGTGTGTGTTTACGCGCATGCGCGTCTATGTGTGCGCGAGTTTGTATTTGTGTGTGTGTGTGCACGTGCGTTTGTGTATGCATGTGTGTGTGTGGGTGTGCGCGCGTGTTTTCGTATTTGTGAGTGTATGTGTGCGCGCACGTGTGTGTATGTGTCTGTATGTGTGCCCGCACAAGTGTGTATGCGCGCACGCGTGTGTGTGCTTCTGTGTGTGTGTGTGGGTGTGTGTGTGCATGTGTCTGTATGTGTGTGTCTGTGTGTGTGCGTGTGCGTGTGTGCGTGTGTTTGTGTCTATGTGTGCACGGGCGTGTTTGTGTGCATGTGAGTGCATGTGTGCGTGTGTGCACACGTGTGTGTGTGTGTGTGTGTGTGTGTTTTTGTAAGAGGGTGTGTGCATGCGTGAGTGCGTACATGCGCGCAGGCGTGTGTGTGCGTATGTTTGTGTCCGTGCGCACGTGTGTGTTTGTGTGTATGTCGGTGTGTGTGTGTGTGTGCGGCATGTGTGTGTGTGTGCACGCGCGCACGCGTGTGTGTATGTGTGTGTTTGTTTGTGTCGGTGTGTGTACGCGCGTCTGTGTATTCGAGTGTGTGTATGTGTGTGTATTTGTGCGTGTGTGTGCGTGCGTGTGCATGTGTGTGTCTGTGCGTGTGAGTGCGTGCGTGTACGTGTGTGTGTGTATGTGCGAGCACGCGCGTGCACGTGTTTGTATTTGTGTGTGTGTATGTGTGTGTGCGCGTGCGTCTGTATGCGCGCCAACGTGTGTGTGTGCGTTTGTGTGTTTGCGTTCCTGTGAGTGTGAGTGTGTGTGTGTGCGCGCACGCGCGCGCGTATGTGTGTGTGTGCGTGTGTGTGTGTATGCGTGTGGGTGTGCACGCCCGCGCGCATGTGTGTGTGTGCGAGCAACGTGCGTTAGTGCATGCGTGCGTGCGTGTGACTGCATGCGCGTACGTGCGTGTGGGTGCATGCGTGACTGCGTGTTTTTGTGCGTGTGCATGCGTATGCGCATGCGTGTGGTCGTGCGTGCGTGAGTGTGTGCGTGTGTGCGCACGCGTGTGTGAGTTTGCATACATGTGCGTGCTTGTGTTCGCGTGTTTGTATATGTGTGTGTGTGCGTGTGTGTGTGTGTGTGCACGCGTGTTTGTGTATGCGTGTGTGTGAGTGTGTGTCTGTGTGTGTGCGTGTGTGTGTGTGTATGTGCGTACATGCACACGCGCGTGTGTGTGTATGGGCAGACGCGCGCGCGGGTTTTTATGCGTGTGCGCTCATGGGAGTGGGCGTGCGCGTGCCTGTGTGTGTGTGTGCGTGCACGTCTGGGTGTGTGTGTTTTTGTGTATGTATGTTTGTGTGTGTGTGTGTGTGTGATAGAGTGTGCGCACGCGTGTTGTGTGTGTGTGTGTGTGCGCGTGCATGTGAGCGCGTGTTTATGTACGTATGTGTGCACGTGTGTGTGTGTGCGCGTGTGTGTGTGTGTGTGCGCGTATGCGTACGCGTGTGTGCGTGCGTGTGTGTTTGTGTGTGTGTGTGTAAGCGCGCATGTGAGTACGCGTGTTTGTGCGTGTGTGTGTGTGTGTCTGTATGCGTGTGTGCGTGTGCACGTGTGTGTGTGTGTGTGTGTGTGTGTGTGTGTGTGTGTGCATGCGTATGTGTGTGCGAGCGGCGTGCGTTAGCGCATGCATGCATGCGTGTGTGTGTGTGTGCATGTGGGCGTGTGCGCGCATGCATGCGTCAATGTGTGTGTGTCTGTGTGTCTGTGTGTGCACGCACGTGTGTTTGTGTGCGTGTGTGTCTGTGTGCGCGTGCATGTGTGCGTATGTGAGTGCGTGTATGTGCGTCTGTGCGACCGTACGCGTCTGTATGCGCGTGCAAGAGTGCGTGCGTCCGTGCGCTCGTGCGTGTGTGTGTGTGTGTGCGTGTGTGTGTGTGAGAGAGAGAGATAGAAAGAGAGAGAGTGTGTGCGCACGTGTGTGTATGTGTGCTTGTGTGTGTGTGTGTATCAGTGTGTGTATGTGCACGCACGTGTATGTGTTCGCACGCGTGTGTGTGTGTCTGCACGTGCGCGTGTTTGCATGCGTGTGTTTGTGTTTGTACGTATTTGTATGCGCGCACATAATTGTGTCTGTGTGTGTGTATGTGCACGTGTGTGTGTGCGTGTATGTGCGCGCGTGCGTCTCTGTGTACATGTGTGGGTGGGTGTGCGTGCATGCGTGCGTTTGTGTATGTACAAGCGCGTATGCGCGCACGGGCGCGTGTTTGTGTTTGTGTGTGTGTGTGTGTGTGTGCACGCGTTCTTCCGCGTGTGTCTGTGTGTGCGTGTGTCTGTGTGTACACACATGCGCATGTGCATTTTTATGTGTATGCGCATGCATGCGTGCGTGCATCCATGCATGTGTGAGTGTGTGTGTTTGTGTCTGTGTCTGCACGGACGTGTGTGTGCATGCGAGTGTGTGTGTGTGCATGTGTGTGTGTGTGCACACGCGCGTGTGTGTGTGTTTGTGTGTGTGGGCGCGTGCATGCGTGAGTGCGTACATGCGCGCGCGTTTGTGTGCGTATGTTTGTGTCTGTGCGCACATATGTGTGCGTGTGTATGCGGGTGTGTGTGTGAGAGAGAGAGTGTGTGTGTGTGTGCGCACGCGTGTATGCTTGCTTGTGTGTGTGTGTGTGTGTGAGTCCGTATGAGTATATGCACGCGCGTGCGTGTGCAGCGTATGTGTATATGCGCACACGTGTGTGTGTGTGTGTGTGTGTGTGTGTGTGTGAGAGAGAGAGAGAGAGAGCGCACGCGCGCGTGTGTGTGTGTTCGTGTGTGTCTGTGTGTGCACGCGCGTTTGTGTATTCGAGTGTGTGTATGTGTGTGTATTTGTGTGTGTGTGTGTGCGTGCGTGTGCGTGTGCGTGTATGTGCGCGTATGCGCACGTGTGTGTGTGTGTGTGTGCCCGAGCACGCGCGCGCGCGTGTTTGTATTTGTGTGTGTGTGTGTGTGTGCGTTTGTGTGCGCACCCACATGTGTGTGCGTGCGTGTCTGTGTTTGCGTGCCTGTGTGTGTGAGTGTGAGTGCGCGTGTGCGCACACGCGCGCGTGTATGTGTGTGTGTGTGTGCGTATGCGTGTGCACGCGCGCGTGTGTGTGTGTGCGTGTGTGTGTGTGTGTGCGCGAGCAACGTGCGTTAGTGCATGCGTGTGTGCGTGTGTGTCTGCAAGCGCGCACGCGCGTGTTGGTGCATGCGTGACTGCGTGTTTTTGTGTGTGTGCATGCGTACGTGCATGCGCGTGGTCGTGCGTGCGTGTGTGCGCACGCGTGTGTTAGTTTTCGTGCACGCGCGTGCTTGTGTTCGCGTGTTTGTGCGTGTGCGTGTGTGCGTGTGTGTGTGTCCACGCGCATTTGTGTATGCGTGTGTGTGAGTGTGTGTCTGTGCGTGTGTATGTACGCGCACGCACGCACGTGTGTGTTTGTGTGGGTAGACGCGCGCATGGGAGTAGGCGCACGTGCCTGTGTTTGTGTGCGCGCATGGGAGTGGGCGCGCACGTCTGGGTATGTATGCTTTTGTGTGTGTGTGTGATAGAGTGTGCGCACGCGTGTTGTGTGTGTGCGTGTGTGTGTGTATTTGTGTGTGCACGCGAGCGTGTGTTTACGTACGTGTGTATGCGTATGTGTGTGTGCAAGTGCGTGTATGCGCGCGTGTGTGTGTGCGCGCGTATGCGTACGTGTGCGTTTGTGTGTGCGTGTGTAAGCCTGCATGTGGGTACGCGTGTGTGTGCGTGTGTTTGTATGTCTGTATGCGTGTGTGCGTGTGCATGCGTGTGCGTGTGTGTACGTGTGTGTGTGCGAGCGGCGTGCGTTAGTGCATGCATGCGTGTGTGTGTGTGTGCGTGTGGGCGTGTGCATGCGCATGCATGTGTCAATGTGTGTGTGTGTGTCTGTGTGTGCGCGCGCGTGGGTGTCTGTGTATGAGGGTGCGTGCATGCATGTGTCAATGTGTGCGTGTGTGTCTGTGTATGAGGGTGCGTGCATGCGAGCGTGCGCGCGCACGCGTTTGTGTGTGTGTGTGCGTATGTGGGTGCGTGCACGTGAGCGTGTGTGTGCACGTGTGTGTCTGTATGCACGCGCGTGCGTGCAAGGATGGGTGCGTGCGTGTGTGCGTGCATGTGTATGTGTGTTAGTGCACGTACGCGTGTGTGAGTTTGCGTGTGTGCGCACGTGTGGGTGTGTGTGCGCGCGTGTGTGTGTTGGGGCGTGTGCGTGTGCGTGATTGTGTGCGCGTGCAGGAGTGCGTGCATCCGTACGCCTGTGTGTGTGTGTGCGCGTGTGTGTGTGTATGTGTGTGTGTGAGAGAGAGAGTGTGTGTGCGCACGTGTGTGTGTGTGTGTGTGTATACGTGTGTGTATGTCCACGCGCGTGTATGTGCTCGCGCTCGCGTGTATGCGTGTGTGTTTGTACGTATTTGTATGCACACACGCAATTGTGTCTGTGTGTGTATGTGCACGTGTGTGTGTGTGCATGTGTGCACGTGCGTGTGTGTGTACATGTGTGCGTGGGTGGAGACTTAGGCGTTACCGTTTGCGGGAGAACCGAGAGTTAACGAAACTCTCATTACGAAAATGGTTTCTAGGGATTAAAGTCCAAGAGGACAAAAAGGAGTTGAATGTTTGTTTTTGTCTCTTTTATGAAGAAGTGTTTTGAGTTTTGTTTGTAACTCGTGTCACGCTAAAGACTTGAACTTAAGAGTGAATGCGTCGCACGTCACCCAAAGGGTACCATACTAAACATTCAAATTATGTGAGGGAAACCCTCCCATAATTATTTCTCAAGTAGCTTAAGGCTTGTAACGCATGACACGTGTTAACCTTTATTAAGTATTTTAAGAATGTTTGAAGATGAGAAAGAGAAACAGACCTCTAAGGGAAACTACACAGCCTTAAATGTTATCATGCAATGTTCGTCCTATGGTTGAAGTTTGCAAAGGGGAAAACTACCCTAATGTTGTCATACATGGTTGCAAAGCCTAATGTCTATCACATTCTATCTTCAACAAGAAAGAATGGAGATCCTAAGGGAAAGTCAAAGGAAGCAACAAAAAACAGATGAAGTAACAGCATACATGAAATGCAAAGTGTAGAAAGGTAAACATGCAATGCAAGTGAGGGAGGAAGTCATCTCAACCTCAAGCCCATAATGAATGGAAAATGTCCTATTTTAAACATGCAATCTTGGCCCCAAGTGATTATAAAGTGATACGAGGCAATAAAACCTACGAATGACATATGTATACTACGATTAGGAATCATAACGCATTATCATGGAAATATGGAACCTAACGGGCAATTCATGGTCGAGCTGCATACACCAAACTGCGAGAACCGTTTGTTAACCCTACTCGGGTTAAAAATAACTTAAACCAAACCTGTGGTCTAGTTAGCCCGAACTACGTTTGCTCTGATCTTTCATACCAGATGAAAGTACGTAGGCACGAGATGCGATATCTCGGCGAGCAACCTTCCCCCCTTTCACCCGTAGTTAGGCGAACTACGTTGACTCTGATTTCTCGTTCCAGACGGGAATACGTAGGCATAAAGTGCGATACTTTGCCGAGTCACTTTTCTTTTCTTTTGTCCTTAAACCATTAGCATAGATACTAAACACACCCTTATTAGATAAACAACAAGCGTGGATCCCATCGAGTACGATGGACGTGAGGGGTGCTAATACCTTCCCCTTGCGTAACCGACTCCCGAATCCAGGACTTGGTTGCGATGACCATTCCTTTCCTCTTTCGTTAGGTTTTCTCTGAGCGTTTCTTTTCCCTTCTTTGGGATAAATAACGCACGGCGGCGACTCTTCTGTTATGTCGGCGCCAATTTTCGCAGTAGCGACAGCTGGCGACTCTGCTGGAGACTGCGATGGTTCCCTATGCGAGTCTCGCCTTAGGTTTTTCCTCCTAGCTGTCTGGGTCATCCCCAACAGCTGGCGACTCTGCTGGGGATCCAACGTCCCTTATGCGAGTCAGTCCTAGCGCTTGTTTGTTTATCTTGTGGGTTTTGTACATACCTGTTGTATCTTAGCTTTACTTTCCCGCATTTTATTTTCCCGCAGTTTATTTTCAGCATTATATTATATCCTTATTATGCTGTTGTGGGAGGGGATTGATTCTGATGAGTGATAAGCCAGACCCAGGCTTGAGTGTACCTAGCATTAGTTGTGGAAAGTAGTGGGCGCGTGCTTGCTTTGCAGGTACTAGTGTCTCACGAAATCCACGCTCAGACGAGATTCTCCCGGTTGACTTCTTTTCTAGCCCTTTGGGCTTGAGGGGTTGTTGGTTTGGAGGGTTGTCGACTCTGGGGACCGATCATTTGTGATTCAGCTAAGTGAGGCCGCTTCAAGAGATGATGATGCCACACCTTCTGGGTATCGTATCATCGCTCTTGAAAGTCTGTGACGCTGATGAACGCATAGGATGTCGTACCTTATCAGTGGATAGGTCCATACCTGTGAGAGGGATTGGGTTATGCAGGAAACCATAGCTCTAGATCACCCGGTTTTCTCTACAGCGTGAACTTTTGGGTTTGATATCAGAGGTCTTCAGTATTAGTGATCTATTTCATGCAGTGATATATGTTATGCAAAGGCGAAGCTCTGATTATTCTCAAGCTACAGCACAATCAGCTTCTGATTATTATTGCTACAGCACAACACAACTACCTTGATCCCCTATAGCATCCTTGCATTTTTGCATTTCTCATCTGCATTGATTACATGACATTGCATTAACATTGCAGGTGCATATTCCCTTTGATTCTAGCTATCTCGCTTGCCATCATTCGTGCTCAGATACTTGTGCTTGTAACTACCTATGTGGTCTTCCATCTGTATATGAGTAGTTTTTTACTATTGCTGTCTGAGGGGTTTCCATTGTCATGTGTTTCACCCGGAACTAGAATCAAGGGAAATATTCCATATGCATATATACATTGTTAGCATTTTGCATATTTTTCTTTGTGTTTGCAGGTACCTTCTTAAGCCTCGTTCTTATGTTCTGTTGTCTTTTCAGAGTTGTTTCAAGATTGCTGACCAGAGACTTCACCGATATCCTACTAGAAACAATATCAAGAAAGCCATGGATCACGTTCAGACTGAGATGCAAGAGATGAGGGAGCGCATGACTCAGCTCATGGAATTCATGCAAGGTATGGCTCAAGGACAAGAGCAACTGAGAACAATGGTCCAGCCCCTGGTAGCTGGGGTTGATCTTAATGGAGTTCTTCACGGAGGTATTGCTGCTAATACTCCCCGCAACAATACAGAAATTCCTAACGCCACTGTTGTGCCTACCGGATGCACCCCAACTGCTGCAGGGGCCGGGAATGGTAGTGATGTTGGCGTCCGCCACGCTGGTCTGGGTAATGCTGCTGGTAATGCAGGTTTGGGTAATGCTGGTAACGCAGGTCTTGGTAATACTATTAACTTGGGTTGTGGTAATGGTACTTATAATGATGGGTTTGGACCTGGTGCTGCTAACCATGGTCTTGGTAACGCTGGGTATGGTTACATCGTCAATCGAAACGTCTATGGTCCGGAGGGTGCCTATGCTGGGTATGGCAATGGGGACCAACAATGGAATGAAGATCGTCAGGACGACGTGTTCTCTGTGAGGGATGTAGGCGCTGAGTTGCCTGCTGAAGCTGATCGTAGATTCAGAATGCTGGAGGAACAGATGAGGAATATAACAAATCAGAACTCCATGGGGCTCAACATGGCCAATTTAGAGCTGATCCCTGATTTACGAGTACCGTACACGTTCAAAGTTCCTACCTTCGATAAATACAAAGGTGTCACTTGCCCAAAGGTGCACATACGTTCATACTACAGAAAAATGTCAGCCTATTCAAATGATGAGAAGATGCTCATGCACTTTTTCCAGGATAGCCTGTCAGGGCCGTCGCTCGAATGGTATATGGGTTTGGAACCCTCTCAGGTTCGCAGTTGGAAGGGTTTGGCTGAAGCATTCGTGAACCATTACCAGTACAATAGTGACCTTGCTCCCAACAGGGTCCAACTTCAGAATGTCGTCCAGAATAGTGAGGAATCTTTCAAAGAGTACGCCCAGAGGTGGCATGAGCTTGCAGCCAGAGTGCAACCCCCAATGGTAGAGAGAGAGTTGATTGACTTGTTTGTATCGACGTTATCTGGGATGTACTATGAAAAGCTCGTCAACTGTATGTCTGGACTTTCTCTGACCTTGTCATCACTGGTGAGCGCATAGAAAACGGCATCAAGATTGGGAAAATTCAGGCCGTAGAAGTACCTTCGTTAGGTGGAGGAAAGAAAGTGTTCGGAAATAAGAAGCGTGAAGGTGACGCTAATTCTGTATCAAGCTCTCGGGGTAGAGGCAGAGGTAGATATCAAGATCAGTGTCATCATCATCAGGCTGCAAGTGTTATCATTCCGATACCACAACCACAACAACAACAACCACAACAGCAGCAGAATCAACAGGGCTACAGGAAGTACCAAAATTTGAGGGGAGCAAATAGAGTATTCGATACACCGCCAATGCCGTACTCCCAGATGCTTCAGACGTTACTACAACTGCAGTTAATCCAGAAGAGAACCTTGGCCCCTTTGACAGGCCGACCACCACCTGGCTATGATGCAAATGCCCGCTGCGAATTCCACTCGGGGGCACCTGGGCACATCATTGACGATTGTAAGGCTTTTAAGCACAAGCTGCAAGATTTAATTGACAGTAAAGCCATAGACTTCTCGCATGAAGCGCCCAACATTGTGAAAATTCCCATGCCGAATCATGGACCGGCAGGAGTTAGTGCCATTCTGGAAGAGGAAAGCTTGAATCTAGTGACGAGGGTTGAAGAGTTGAAGACTCCGCTGGGTCAGGTGAAGAAAGAATTGCTGAGAGGGGGAGTGTTCCCTGGTTGTTCTGAAACTCGTGCTAATTGTGTGGACCATCCAGAAGGGTGCGAAGATCTGAAGAGACATATTCAGGCTTTGATAGACGAAGGAACGTTACAGTTTAACCGTACTATGGAAGATAGACCTGTTGAGGAAGTGACAGAGGAGCGGGATGAAGTCGCGATAATTTCAATCCCTTACAAAACGATCACAATACCAGTGCCTCCCAAAAGGCCGACCGTCATCATAACTAAAGTTGTGCCAGTCCTGTATGAGAGTACTAAGGCGATTTCGTGGAATTACGGAGCAGAAGTCTTTTGTAATGGGGAGAAGGTGGAGTTGAAAAGTTCTTCAGCAGACTCAGTGGATAATCTGGTGGGTACAGCTGGCATGACCCGCAGCGGCAGGATCTTTGCGTCACCAGAAGTAGAGGCTGAGAGAGCTGCAAAAGGGAAGAGTAAGGTTACGGAAGAAAGCAATCCTCAGGGGAAGGAAAAGGAGTCTTTGACGAAAAACGTGGAGGAATTCATGAGATTAATCCGGAAAAGCGACTACAAGATAGTCGAGCACTTGCAGCAGACGCCGTCTAAAATCTCTATATTGTCATTACTACTATGTTCTGAGGCCCACAGGAACGCCTTACTGAAAATCCTTGACACCTCATATGTACCCCAAGAGATCTCGGTCAATCAACTTGAGGGGGTGATGGCCCACGTGAATGCGGGGCACGGGCTCGGCTTTACGGATCTTGATCTGACACCTAAAGGCCGTAATCATAACAGTGCACTTCATATTTCGGTTGAATGCAGGGGCACAGTCATGTCCCATGTGTTGGTTGACACTAGATCTTCCCTGAATGTTCTACCCAAGAAGGCCCTAATGAAGCTGGATACCCGAGGTATCGTTTGTACGCCTAGTGACCTGGTGGTGCGCGCTTTCGATGGGATGCGCCGTTCAGTGTTCGGAGAGCTGACCTTACCCATCCAAGTGGGACCTGAAGTTTTCGATATTGTGTTCTACATAATGGATATACAGCCTGCCTACAGTTGTCTATTGGGTCGGCTCTGGATTCATGCAGCAGGGGTCGTGACGTCTACACTCCATCAAAAGTTGAAGTATATGGTCGGTGGCAGCATTGTCACCGTATGCGGTGAAGATGATATACTGGTAAGCCACTTATCATCATTCAAGTATATAGAAGTGGACGGTAAGATCCACGAGACTCTGTGTCAGGCCTTCGAGGAGGTTCAAGTTAAAGATAAGTCTCCAACTACGAGCAAAGCGCCGGAGGTAGCAATGTCGTCGTTCAAGGAAGCCCAAGCAGTGGTTCAGACTGGGGCAACGCAAGGTTGGGGCCAAGTTCTGGACATCCCCAACAAGCAAGATAAGTTCGGTTTAGGGTACTGTCCTGCATCGTCATCACAGAGCGCTCCACGATTCAAAGGGTCAATTGTGTTCACTCCAGGAGGAGTCGTGTTTGAACGAATCAATGCTGTGTCCGATGTTGAAGGCGGAGACAGCGATCGTGACTTGGATTCATGGATAAAGCCCAGTTCCTAGAAGCTGGCAATTTTCATTTTATCATGTTATTTCTTTGCATTTGTAGTTTCTTTCCTGTCTACGTGCATTTCGCTTGTAAAGCTTGTTGTTCTCGATTGATATTGAAAATGAAATAAATATGCATGTTTTGAATTAATCCATTCATGTTCACTTTATTGCTTCTTTTATTTTCAAACGCTTGTTTAAGTGGAATCCGGGGAGGATGACGAAATTTTGAGAAGCGTAAGCTTCCGATTGTATGCTCTTGGATAGAAAAACCTGTTGACGATATACAGGCATTGTTCCAAATCCATAAACATCGGAGATATAAGGAAGATAATCCTTTGTCAACCCCTTTGAGCCTTGTAGTAGGAGTTTCTTTCTGAAAATGAAAAACCCTCAATCTTAACCTAGGGCAGGGTAGGTGTCAGTTAATTTGACCAAGTGTTCGAATTACGAAAGGAGTGTCCGTTCGAGGATAAACCACACCTGTATAGGTCGTGCCTAAAGGACCACAATGGTTAAACCTTGTCGATAAGGAGTGAAACAGTCACAATCTCTTTTAACAAGTCAGACAAGCCGGTGTCACATGATTTGTTCAAAAAGAAAAAAATCAAAAGAAAAAGCCCGCTAAGTCGAATCTTGGGAACAAGCGACTTAGGCAAAAATCAGGGTATCCCGCTGGACTTCAAAATCAGAAACTCAAAAGAGTTAGTCCAGGCAAAAATTAGGGAGCGAAAAAGCGAAAAAACGAAAAGGATTACAAGAGAAAAATCCTCAAACAAGAATAAAATCGTGTGACCCAAGCACTACAAAGACGGAAAGGGAATGACTGTCACTTCAGAAAGCATGTGATTTCCTGAACCATCACTCCTATCATTCCACCTTTGAAAGGTGAACGCTAAGGTCGAATTAGCTGAACATAGGATTGGAGAACATCAAGGAGAATGGGTGGGTTAAAATGAATTTTGAGCCTTATATCCTTCCTTGTTAACCGTGAACCCGACCATGTTACAACCTTCAAAAGTCCTAATTGAAACAGGTTTAGTTCGAGAGCGTACTTCAGTAAAGATCGCATCGAAACTGACTCCAAAAAAGATTCCTCTTACAGCGTTGTATTAATTTTGACACTTTGATAATTGATCTGTTCATTATATGTCATAAATTTTTCCAGTGAACAGGATTGGGTTTTGAAGAAAAAACTATCATATGCATTGCATTTAATATATCTTTTATGCAGAACAACTTGTTTTACTTGCGAGTAAGCGCTCGACCGCAGGAAAGTTTCCACAGTGGAAAGTTTGATCAGGATAGAATGTAGAACGCCTGAATACTCCGTTGAGTTGTGGCCAGCTATTATCAAATAACCCCCAGTAAGGTCAGCCATCCAAGAATCAGTTAATCTGGGGCAATCAGGTCGAGATTTGATAAATCTCTCGCAATCAGGGGTACCGCTCCGCAAACTAGTCAATCAGAGGCAAAGCCTTTACAAGGCTGGGGGCATGCCACCCTATGAGGAAAAGAATTTGTTCTTCTCCATACATCTAGAGCTTATCCGAACTATTCAACCAATGATCCTCTCACGGTCCAGATTCTGGGGCAAGCCATCTCGGGGTTGTCTCATGGCAAGCTATTTTCTTCTCAGCGTAGACCTTCCCAAGAATCAGACTGGGGCAGGGGCATTACGCTTGGGGCGATTTCTCAGAGAAATTCGGATGAAGCTCATTTTTCCAACAATCAAAGATCATTCCCCAGCAGTTGGTCAGGCGTACCTCTAATCCCCACAGAGTACGAGTATGGGTTTGTTCCCCAGCGAGTCGAGATCAGATTTCTCTCCACCAGGCATGTGTGGAATATCCTCCGACAGGTCGTTCGTGACCCCAACAGTGTAACGTGTGTTCCAGGGAGGTCATGCATGACCTTTACTCTGTCCCTCAGCAAGAGTTGCTCATCACCAGCAGAGACTTGTTCATCTCCAGTAAAATTTGTAACTCCAGGTTTGTTGGTAGGTCCCTCAGCAGAGTTGTGATCGTATCTTCCAAAGTTGTTCAGAGTTTTTCTCCCTAGCATGGAGCTGTGGTATTCAGACATCAGTTTTTACGTTGAGTATTCAGGCTCCGGTCAGTACGTTGAGTGTTCAGACTCTGGTAAAATCAAGTAAGGGTCCATACCCCTATTAGTGTTCGTGGCTATTCCGTCGAGTATCCAGGCTCCGGTAATCTCCAGTTTGTATTGATTCTTTCTCTCGTCGAGTATCCGGACTCCGGTAAAGATTTTGTAAGGTGATCTTGGTAAGTATTTATAGTATTCTCTTTCCGATTTGTATCTTCGTCGAGTATCCAGGCTCCGATTTGTTGCTTCGTCGAGTATCCAGGCTCCGATTCGTTGTTGCTTCGTTGAGTATCCAGGCTCCGGTGCATATTCGTCCGTCGAGTATCCAGGCTCCGATTGCTGCTTCTTTGAGTGTTCAGACTCCGGTGTGTTTTCGTTGAGTGTTCAGACTCCGGTTTGTTGCATTGAGTATCCAGGCTCCGATGTGTTTTCGTCGAGCATCCATGCTCCGATTTGTTAGCTTCGTTGAGTATCCAGGCTCTGGTGCGTATTCGTCCGTCGAGTATCCAGGCTCCGGTTGCTGCTTCGTTGAGTGTTCAGACTCCGGTGTGTTTTCGTTGAGTGTTCAGACTTCGGTTTGTTGCATTGAGTATCCAGGCTCCGGTGTGTTTTCGTCGAGCATCCAGACTCCGATTTGTAGCTTCGTTGAGTATCCAGGCTCCGGTGGGTTTTCGTTGAGTGTTCAGACTCCGGTTTACTACTTCATTGAGTGTTCAGACTCCGATGTGTTTTCGTCGAGCATCCAGGCTCCGATTTGTTTGCTTCGCTGAGTGTTCAGACTCCGGTTTGTTGCTTCATTGAGTATCCAGGCTCCGGTGCGTGTTTGTCCGTCGAGTATCCAGGCTCCGGTTTGCTGCTTCGTTGAGTTTTCAGACTCCGGTGTGTTTTCGTTGAGTATTCAGGCTCCAGTTTATCGCTTCGTTGAGTTTCCAGGCTCCGGTGTGTTTTCATTGAGTTGTCAGACTCCGGTTTTTTGGCGTTGAGTGTTCAGACTCCGATGTGTTACGTTGAGCGTTCAAGGCCCAGTTCCTCCGTTGAATATCCAGGTTCCGGTGAAATTTCCAATTTGTAACGTTTTGCTTTGTCCGTTGAGTGTTCGGACTCCGATAAAGGCAGTTGGGTATACAGATCCTAGTAAGTGTTGCGATAGTACTCTCTCTCCGTTGAATGTCCAGATTCCGGTAAATGTTCGGTTTGTGATGTATTGCTTCGTCCGTCGAGTATCCAGGCTCCGGTAAATCCCCAGTAAAATCACCAGTTACGTCGAGCATCCAGACTCCGGCCAATGCGTTGAGTATCCAGATTCCGATAGATTTTGGTGTGGCCCTATCATGCGTTGAGTATTCAGATTTCGACGATTCAAAATATTGTCCTTTGGCCCACGTGGTGTTCAGACCATGGCCAGTTACGTGTTTCCTGAAGCAGAGTTACTTGATTAAGTTTCTCTTTCCTTCGACGAGATGTTCATTATGTTCAGAGATTCTATCCCAATCAGAGTTTGCAGTTTATTTCTGCGGTTGGCAAATTTTTGGGTTTTTTTGGTATTCAACCGCCTTTTACCTAGATTGATTGAAAGCCGTTCGCTTTTCACTCATTCAGGTCCAAGTCGCTTGAATAGGGGCAGCTGTTGCACCCCAAAATTTGCCCAACCTTTTTCTTCTTGTTTTTGCATTAGCATAACATCATCATAGCATTATCATAGCATTGCATTAGCATTTATACAGGGGATCAAGTGTGATATACATCAAGAGAGGTCTATCTAGAGGTTTTATTCGAGCTTGAGGAATCACTAAAGTCACCAGGAAGTGGTTCATACCCTTGAGAAGTTCAGATGCTTGTGTGGGGTTCATCCCCTGACTTAGAGGCCAACTGAAGATTATCAATGAGTTGGGAAACTATGATTACACAGGTCATAAAATTACAGGTCAAGTTCAATACTTTGCATAACTCAAATGGACTTTTTTTCCAACATGAAAGTTGCTCCAAATGGGGTCATTTGGTCAACTAAACTTCAAAGTTTTAATGGGCTAGCTCATGGTTGAAGATTGATGAAAGTGATTTTGGTGAAAACATGTGAAAAGGCCTAATTTGGTATTTTGTCAAAATTTAATCAAATAAGTCCATGTTTGTACTTATTTTGAGTGGAAATCTCATTTTAAGAACAATGACACTTTTACGTTTTTCATTTGAAGCTTTCTTCATGACCTATTCCAAGATTTCTTCACACTTAAGTAACACTTTGAATCTAGGCCCTTAAGATTGAAACAATGGATAATTTTGGACCCTAGATGTATCTTATGATGCAAGATATAAAACCAAATGGAGCCAAGGCAAAAATCCTTTTCCATGATCACTTTTCACACTTCACATATTTGAAAAAATTGAATTTTTAATCCTTGGATTCTCCCACTTTTCATTCATTTTCTCATTACCAATCAATCACACAACAATTATGCACATTGTTCATCATCTTTTTGGAGAGAATTGGAGCAAGAATAGCATTGTAGCAACATGAAAAAGTGGTGAAAAACTCAAATTTGATTTTCAAGTTTCACTGTAATTCAAGGCTGTTCTTCGATTCAAACATCTCCACCAACAATTTTAGAACATGTTCATACAATTTTCTTGAAGGTTTAGTGGTTGTGCGAAGCTCTAGGAAGTCAAATTCGGAGGTAATGGAAATTCAAGTTTTCTCCCTAATTATGAGTCTTTTCCATGTCATTTTTATAGCATTGCATCACCCTGGAGTAGTACATCGTTTCTGGTAAAGAAAGATCCATTTTTATGACATTTTTATGTTCTTGAAAGTTTGAGATTCATACACGGTTTTTGAGTTAGAGGCCATTTCAATGGAAAATAAGTACATATTTGGATTCCTCTCGAAAAATCCCACAATTTTCATTCAAGAAGCATTGAATTTGGTTGAGTTTGGAAGGAGTTACATGGAGTTGAAATTCGCCGGAAATGGTCTGTCCTCGCCCCCCACCGGTGTTGCGTTTCTTTCACGGTCATGTCCAAGGAAGAAGATATAATCGTGGCCGTCCATTGGTGTTGAAATGTTGACTTCATCCTCTGATCGAACGCCCAGCATCACGCCACATATGCAGCCAAGTCACCACTTCATTAATCCAGTGGCGCGCCGCCTCAGCCCAGGGAGTCCCATGACCCCAATTCAATTCCCTGTGGCTGCAGTTTTGGCATTTCCATTCATTTTATTCATTATATTATTTCCTTTGTATTTTCTTTCATTTTCTTTTATATTTCATGCTTTTTCTAAATATCATAAAAAATAGAAAAATTAATATTTTTGATCCCCATTTTTTTGTCCTGAATCCTTGAGATGTCTAGAAATTAATATGATTGGAATTATAATTTTATCACGTTCTGACATTTTCTTTGGATTTTTTACATTTGGGTCATCATAAAAAGGACAATACTTGTGTCATGACTTTGTTGAATTTCTTTGACCTATCAAAACATCATTTAAATGTCAAACCTTTTTCAGGGATCTCATACACACGATGAGGTACTGTGATGTATTTTTGTGGAAATTTTATTGTACCATTTTAATTGGTTTTGGATGCTTTCTTTAACATGCTCCATTTTAACTTTTCCTTTGGTATACATGAGACATCTTGCAAGGTTTTCATCTTATTTGACCATTTCTATTCGGATATTTTGTTGTATATCTCACCCCTAGTTTGTGACTTGATGTAGGGCATTGGAGATTTTTATTTTAATTTTTTAGCATCTTTTGCTATTTTTCTTGTATTTTTGTATTCAGACTTGTAATTTGGACATTCGAACGGACTTTGGTTTCATTTCGGCTCCAACGGCCTCGATTTGTTTGTGTGGTGAACGATAGGGTTCCTATGCCTTGTTATAGACATTGTATAGGATGTGTAGATCATTTATTGGCTGGTTTTATCATACATGAATTGCCCGTTAGGTTCCATATTTCCATGATAATGTGTTATGATTCCTAATCGTAGTATACATATGTCATTCGTAGGTTTTATTGCCTCGTATCACTTTATAATCACTTGGGGCCAAGATTGCATGTTTAAAATAGGCCATTTTCCATTCATTATGGGCTTGAGGTTGAGATGACTTCCTCCCTCACTTGCATTGCATGTTTACCTTTCGACACTTTGCATTTCATGTATGCTGTTACTTCATCTGTTTTCTGTTGCTTCCTTTTCCTTTCCCTTAGGATCTCCATTATTTCTTGTTGAAGATAGAATGTGATAGACATTAGGCTTTGCAACTATGTATGACAACATTATGGTAGTTTTCCCCTTTGCAAACTTCAACCATAGGACGAACATTGCATGATAACATTTAAGGCTGTGTAGTTTCCCTTAGAGGTCTGTTTCTCTTTCTCATCTTCAAACATTCTTAAAATACTTAATAAAGGTTAACACGTGTCATGCGTTACAAGCCTTAAGCTACTTGAGAAAGAATTATGGGAGGGTTTCCCTCACATAATTTGAATGTTTAGTATGGTACCCTTTGGGTGACGTGCGACGCATTCACTCTTAAGTCCAAGTCTTTAGCGTGACACGAGTTACAAACAAAACTCAAAACACTTCTTCATAAAAGAGACAAAAACAAACATTCAACTCCTTTTTGTCCTCTTGGACTTTAATCCCTAGAAACCATTTTCGTAATGAGAGTTTCGTTAACTCTCGGTTCTCCCGCAAACGGTAACGCCTAAGTCTCCAATGGTCGAGCTGCATACACCAAACTGCGAGAACCGTTTGTTAACCCTACTCGGGTTAAAAATAACTTAAACCAAACCTGTGGTCTAGTTAGCCCGAACTACGTTTTCTCTGATCTTTCATACCAGATGAAAGTACGTAGGCACGAGATGCGATATCTCGGCGAGCAACCTTCCGCCCTTTCACCCGTAGTTAGGCGAACTACGTTGACTCTGATTTCTCGTTCCAGACGGGAATACGTAGGCATAAAGTGCGATACTTTGCCGAGTCACTTTTCTTTTCTTTTGTCCTTAAACCATTAGCATAGATACTAAACACACCCTTATTAGATAAACAACAAGCGTGGATCCCATCGAGTACGACGGACGTGAGGGGTGCTAATACCTTCCCCTTGCGTAACCGACTCCCGAATCCAGGTCTTGGTTGCGATGACCATTCCTTTCCTCTTTTGTTAGGTTTTCTATGAGCGTTTCCTTTCCCTCCTTTGGGATAAATAACGCACGGTGGCGACTCTTCTGTTATGCCGGCGCCGATTTTCGCAGTAGCGACAGCTGGCGACTCTGCTGGAGACTGCGATGGTTCCCTATGCGAGTCTCGCCTTAGGTTTTTCCTCCTAGTTGTCTGGGTCATCCCCAGTAGCTGGCGACTCTGCTGGGGATCCAACGTCCCTTATGCGAGTCAGTCCTAACGCTTGTTTGTTTATCTTGTGGGTTTTGTACATACCTGTTGTATCTTAACTTTACTTTCCCGCATTTTATTTTCCCGCAGTTTATTTTTAGCATTATATTATATCCTTATTATGCTGTTGTGGGAGGGGATTGATTCTGATGAGTGATAAGCCAGACCCAGGCTTGAGTGTACCTATCATTAGTTGTGGAAAGTAGCGACACACGCGTGTTTGTGTATGCGTGTGTGTGAGTGTGTGTCTGTGCGTGTGTGTGTGTATGTGCGCGCACGCGTGTGTGTGTGTGTGTACGTAGGTGCACACGCGCGCGTGTTTGTGTGTGCGTGCGCGAGCGAGTGTGCGTGGGTGTGTATGTTTATGTGTGTGTGTGTGTGTGATAGAGTGTGCGTACGTGCGCTTGTGTGTTTGCGTGCATGTGTGTGTGTCTGTGTGTGCATGCACATGATTGTGTACACGCGAGTGCATGTGCACGTGTATGTGTGTGTATGTGTGTGTGTGTGCGCGTGCACGTGCGTACGCGTGTGTTTATGTGTGTGTGTGTGTGTGTGTGTATGCGTGTGCACACGAGTGTGTGCGTGTGTATGTGTGTGTGTGTGTGTGCGAGCGGCGTGCATTACTGCATGCATGCGTGTGTCTTATTGTGGGTGTGCGCGCGGGGGCACGCACATGCCTTTGTTCCTGCGTGCACGCATGTGTCAATGTGGTTGTGTGCGTGCATGAGTACGTGGGTGTGTCCGCGCGTGCGTGCGTGCGTGCATGCTTGCATGCGTGTGTATGTTCGTGCGCGTACGCGCGCACTGGCACGTTTGTGTGTGTGTGTGTTTGTGTGTGCACATGTTTGTGTGTGTGTGCGCGTGTGTGTGTGGGTGCGTGTGCGTGTGTGTGTGTGTGTATGCACACGCGCGTTTGTGTGTTTGTGTTTGTGTGCGTATGCAGGAGTGCGTGTGTCCGTGCGTTCGCGCGTGTGTGTGTGCTTGTGTGTGTGTGTGCACGTGTGTGTATGTGTGCACATGTGTGTGTGTGTGTGAGAGAGAGAGAGAGTGTGCACACGTGTGTGTGTGTGTGTGTGTGTGTTCTTGCATGTGTGTGTGTGTGTCTGTGTGTGTATGTGCATGCGCGTGTATGCTTGTGTTTGTCCGAACGCGCGAGCGTGTGTCTGCGTGTGTTTGTGTGTGTACGTATTTGTATGCGCGCACGCGAATGTATGTGTGCGCGCACGCGTGCGTGTGTTCGTACATGTGCGCTTAGGTGTGCGTGCGTGCGCTTGTGTGTGTACGTGCGGGTAGGTGCGCGCGTGTGTGTTTGTGTGTGCGCACGTGTGTGTGTGGGTGGGTACGCGTGCGTGTGTGTCTGTATGTACGTGTGTGTGCACACACATGCGCATGTGCCCAGGCATGCGTGCGTGCGTCCATGCACGTGTGTGTATGCACGTGTGTGTGTGTGTATGCGTGTGTGTGTGAGAGAAAGAGAGAGTGTGCGCACGCATGTGTGTTTGCTTGTGTGTGTGTATGTGTGTGTGTCCGTGTGTGTATTTGCATGCGTGTGTGTGTGTGCACGCGCATGTGTGTGTGTGTGTGTGCGCGTATGTGTGTTTGTGTGTGTGCGCGCATGTGTGTGTGTGTGAGAGAGGGAGAGAATGTGCGCACGCGCGCGCGTGTGTGTGTATGCGTGTGAGTGTGTGTGTGTGTGTGTGCGTGTGAGTGTGCACGCGTTTTTGTGTATGCGAGTGTGTGTTATTGTGTGTGTTTGTGACTGTGTTTGTGGGCGCGCACGCGCGCGCGTGTGTTTGTTTGTCCGCGCACGTGCCCGCGCGTGTTCTATTGTGTGTGTGTGCCTGTGTGTACGCGCGCACGTGAGTCTGTGTTTGTGTATGTGTATGAGAGAGAGTGTGCGCACGTGTATGCGTGTGTGTGTGTGTGTGCGTGTGTGTGTGCGCGCGTGTGTGTTTGTTTATGTGTGCATGTGCGTGGGTGTGTGTGTGCGCATGTGTGTGCGTGTGTGTGTGCGTGTGTGTGTGTGCCCGCGTGTTCGCACGTGTGTGTGTATGCGTGTGTGTGCGTGTGCACGTGTGTGTGTGTGTGTGCATGCGTGTGTGTGTGTATGCGAGCGGCGTACGTTAGTGCATGCCTGTGTGCGTGCGTGTGTGTATGTACGTGTCCTTGTGTGCGCGCGTGTTTGTTTGTGTGTGTGTCTAAGTGTGGGAGCACGCGTGTATGTGTGAATGCGCAAGTGTGTGTTTGTGTGTTCGTGTGCATGCGTGCCTGCGTGTTTGTGTGTGTGTATGTGTGTGTTTGTGTGTTGCATGCGTGTGTGCGTGTGGTCGTGCGTGCGTGAGTGTGTGTGTGTATGTATGTGTGTACGCACGCGTGTGTGTGTTTAAGCACACGCGCGTGCTTGTGTGTGTGTGTGCGTGTCTGTGCGTGTGTGTGTGTGTGAAAACATTTGTGTATGCGTGTGTGTGTGTGTGAGTGAAGGTTAGTGCATGCGCGCGTGCGTGTTTATGTGTGTGTGTGTGTGTGCGCGCACGTGTGGTTGTGTATGTGTGTTTCTGTGTGTGTGTGTGTGTGTGTGTGTGTGTGTGTGTGTGTGTGATAGAGTGTGCGCACGCGCGTGTGTGTGTGTGTCTGTGTCCCACGCGCGTGTTTGTGTGCACGCGAGAGCGTGAGTACATGTGTGTGTATGCGTGTGTATGTGTGTGTGCGTGTGCGTAGGCGTGTATGTGGTGTGTGTGTGTGTTTGTGTGCGAGCGGCGTGCATTGGTGCATGCATGCGTGTGTGCGTGTGTCTGTGTGTGCGTGCGCGTGCCTGCATGCGTGCCTTCGTATGTGTGTGTGTGTGTGTATGTGTGTGCGCGCGTGTGTGTCTGTGAATATATGCGTGCGTGTGTGTGTGTGTGCGTACGTGCATGTGTGTGTGTGTGTGGGTGCGTGTGCATGCGTGTGTGTGTAGGTGAGTTTGCACGCGCAAGCACGCATCCGTGTGTGTGCGCGCACGTGTTTGTGTATGTGTGTGTGTATACGTGTGTGTGTGTGTGTTCGTGCGTGTGTGTGAGAGAGAGTGTGTGAGCGCATGCGCGCGTGTGTGTGTTCGTGTGTGTGTGTTCGTGTGTGTGTGTATGTGTGTGTGTGTGTGTGCATGCGCATTTGTGAATGCGCATTTGGGTGTGCGCGTGCGTGTGTGTGTGTGTCTGTGCGTGCGTGTCCGTGTGTGTGTGTATGTGCGTGCGCGCGTGTGTTAATGGGCACGCGTGCGCTCGTGTTCGCGTGTATGTGTGCGCGCATGTGTGTGTGTGTGTGTGTGCATGTGTGTGTGCGTGCACGTGTGTGTGTGTGTGTGTGTGTGTGTAAGAGAGAGAGTGCGTGCACGCGTGTGTGTGTGTGCGTGTGTATGTGTGCGTGTGTATATCTCTGATTGTGCACGTGTGTATGTGTTGGTGTGTGCGCGCGCACGCATGTGTAAGTGTGCGTGAGCGTGTGTTCGTGTGTGTGTCTGTGCGTGAGCGCACGCGTGTGTGTGTGTGTGTCTGTGAAGGTGTATGTGTGTGTGTGTGCCTGTGTGTGCGCGCACGCGCGCGTTTATGTGTGTGTGTATGCGCAGGTGTATGTGTGTGGGCGCGTGCCTGCCTGCCTGCTTTCGTGCGTGTTTATGTGTGTGTGTGTGTGTGTGTGTGTGTGTGTGTATGCGCGCACGAGTATGTGTGTGTGCGTGTATGTGCGTGCGTGCCTGCTTGCGTGCGTGTTTATGTGTGTGCGTGTATGCGCGCACGCGTATGTGTGTGTGTGCGTGTATGTATGTGTGAGTGCGTGTGTGTATGTGTATGTGTCGCGGTGAAATTTGGATACCAAACTATTGATTAGTTTGAATCTTTAATTCAATTTGCAACCGAACTTTGATTTGTCCAAAGGAAGGGATAAAGATCGAAATTCCCACTATGCAATGCAAATGCAAGGTTAGAGAGTTTTAGGTTCGGGGGTTGGTTAAACTTAGGGAAGATGCTAGCATCCTAAGTTTCTGTAGTACTCTACGGGAACCTCTTGTTTTATGTTGTTTATTGCTATGTGTTATCTGCTTAAAGGATTAGAGAACCCTAATGGTTTATTTCTAAGTATACTCGATAAGATGTCGCATCTTATGCCTACATATCCTTACGGGAGTGGAATCAGAGTATTTGTAGTTCGCCCTAAAGGGTTAGAGGAGTCCTTTGAATATGGTCAAAGTTCCTATGGGTTTAGGGTAGTTGTTTTGATTGGGTTTAGGAGAAGAGACGAGTCTTCATGTTAAGGGAGATGTAACCACCACAAATGTAAGAGGGGTTGTAGGAAATGGTCTTTGCATCGTCTTAAGAAAAGGTCTTAAATACTCGGATTTGTTTGACGAGTATGCCTTTATCGCTCTTAAGGCAAAGTCCCTACATGTTTGATTGTATTGTTGTGGGGGTGGAGATTATATCTCACTTAAGATGATTAACATCTATTCTCTATTGTGTTTGAAAAGTTGTATTGTTGATTGTTTGTTTGTCTAAGTTGTAAAGATTAAAGACAAGGTCCTTCCTATGGGGTAGGTCCTAAACTTAAGCGATCAACTTGAATGGGATCAAGGATTGAGGGGAAATGATGCAAATGACGTGCAACTACACACAACATTGAATTATGTGTAGGTTTTTCCTTTGGACGAAATGCGATGCAGAAATGTAAATACGGTAATGTAAATTGCAATGAATAAGTTGCGGAAATGTAAACCATACACATACGCATGAAAGCGCTGAGGTGTAGGTGCAAGTGTCGTGAAGTGCACGATTAATTTTATTTTACGCTGTTGATTAATTTTAATCGATTGATTTTTAAAGAGGTTGATTTTAAGCGAGAATTTGATTTTAGATGGGATTATCTATAAGTTAAAGGAAAAGAGTTACAATGATCTTAATTTTATTATCTAAAACTTTAGGCGAAGTGATTATTTTATAATGGTTATTAATTTCATAAAAAAAGTTATTTATCGGTTTTGATAAAAAGTTAGATTGATGGAGCTGATTTTAGGAAAAAGTTAATTTAATTTTATTAGCAAAAAGATTTTTGGATGTGAATTGATTTTAAATAATAAGGTTTTCAGGTATTATCATAAGAGGTGGAAGTTAATTTAGATTAAAAAGTTATTGATTTATTTTTTAAAAGTTGTTTTAAGTGTGAGATGATTCCAAAACAAAAAGATATATTATTATTTATAAATGGTATTAGTTAAATAAATTATGAAAATAGTTTTTGTTTTACTAATATCATTACCTAATAAAAGTTGACAAATTATTTTTAAAATAAATAAAATTCAAATAGTGATTAAAATAGTTTTTAAAAAAATTTAGTTATTAAAAAAACTAATTAGAAAAAAGATTATTTAATTAATTAATTAACTTTAAAAGGTGATGATTAGATTTTAAAAAAGATTAGTGATTTAACGGGGGGTTAGTGAAGAGATTAGCGTGGTTAGGGGTGTGATTAGTGTGATTAGTGGTGTGTGTGCAGTACAGGTGCTAATATTACACATAAACGAAATTGAAAAACAAAGATAACCCCCAATCCCTAATTTGCCCCCAAATCTCCGTCGTCATCTCCCATCTCTCGCCAATCTCCTCTTTTCTTCGACTCATCCTCCATTGCCACGGTTGCTGTCTTTTCCACCATGATTTTCTCGGTTCTCCAAAATTCTCCACAACCTATGAAAAATCTCCACAAAACAACATCAATTAAGAAATAACAATGACAATCAGGGAGTGCGTTACCAAACAATGAAGTGCTTAGGTTGTCGATTTGAGGCGATGATGATGACAACAACCCTCTTACGGTCTCGCGGTGCTTCACGGAGTGCGATGGAACAATAAGACGATCAATTCATTCTCCCGTCATTCATATGGATCTTCAACGGCCAAAGCAGATTTTCTTTCCGCGGTTCTCGCTTCTCGTTGATGGAAGACCGTGTTGGAGGCGGAATGACTTTGAAGAGATAAGTTCTTTTTTCGAATTTGTGCTGCTGTGTATTTGTCACTTATTGCTTCGATCTCGCTATTCTGAATTGGTGATCGTGTGGTGTGTTTGGATGTGATTTCTGTATATGGCTAGGTTAGGGTTTCTTGATTGGAGATTTTTTTGAATGCTCCGTGGATGGAAATGGCGATGGCTTTGAGGGTTTGTACGTGTGGATGCAGATCAACAGCGGAACTAAAGATAAGACTCCTTTCGTTCGAATTTAGGGTTTCGATTTGATATTTTTCTAGATGCCCTCCCCCCTTTTTTCTTCTGATTTCATGAATCTCTTTTATAGGCACCAAGTGATTACTATGGATTGATGGATTATTGATGGGGTTTCCATTTCCGTTGTGGACATGTTTTGACTGTTTTGGAAAGAAATGAGGTGTGTTTCTTTGTCTTGAAAATATTTCTACTTTGATCCCAACATGTCCAAACCCGTTTTATTTTGTTCAAACATGGATTGCTGACATTGAAAGAGTTTCCATCTTGGTTGGCTTGCGTTTGATTTCGTTTTGGAAATAACAACCTATCTTGAACCTTCTGTCATATATTGAAACCTTCCTTTATTTGCTGACATGCTTGATTATGTTTTCTCTGTCAAGTTCAATTAATTTGTTTTTTTTTTGTCGAATTGGTAAGCTCAGGTTTGGAAGCTAACGACACACAATTGCTTTGGCCAGGTTGCGCATATATGTTTAAAACGTGGCGGTGAAAGTTGACGCTGCTCATTATTCTCAGTAGCCTACTCATCATCATTACCACTGGGGATAGCACATGAGGTAACTATACTCTCTTTATCATCTACAGCAGGTGTTGCTATCAATTCGATACTTGAAACTGATACAGGGCTGTTTTGTTTTCTTCAGAAGTCACAATTGCAGAAGAGTCTACAGAGTCATCTAGATCATTGTGCGAAAGATGTGTTGGTTGTGAAGTTCTTCTTTTTATGGCTCCTCTAATGGACACTCTTGCTTCGTCCAACTCTTATTCAATCTTCGTCATTCTGGTATGTACAAGCAATGAGTTCATTGTTATGGTTGATATTTTGTTTCCATTCACTTTGGTGATTAATCGATGGTTCAGTAGCTAATAGGTTAACTCAAATACTTTAGAGAACACAGCACAAACTCACTTTCATTGTTGGTAAAGAATAATTGGTTCTGTTGACCGTGTGCTCACATTTTAAACACTTTTGCAGGGCGCGCACTCGGTAGAGGAATGCACGTGGGATTTTGCCAAGTTTCAAATTTCGTTGGTGCAGGTAGGTGCTTCTCTCGAGAGTTTTGAATTTGTTTTACGATCCAACGTGCTGTAATGGTTTGTATTTGAGAAATTGGAACATGAGATCAGGGCTGATGCAGTTGACAAGAGTCTGCTTCAGTTGCGTGATTGTGTCGAAAACTCGCTTGCTATTTCACTTGGCTTCTCAAGGTACGTCGGTAGCCTTCAACGCCAACGGTTCATCAAGTTGAATTACTTCTAAGCTTAACATAAATAACTCCTCTTGTATACTGAATGGTTCCATCGTTAACTGTGCAGTAGTCTAGCTTTGGATGGTAGAGTGACATTTCTTTGTTCATTTCAGGATCTTTATGTTGGTAATTGGCTAGACGCTGTTCTAACATGAGTTTGGAGCATGGAGTCGGGATTATTCAACCTTCTGCAAAACCAATGCAATGTTTTAAGTCTGATTTTGTTCGCGTTATTATTTCTCTTCTTCTTCTCGTGCTTCCTTGATTCTCATGTGTTTTTTTTCAACTTCTCTGAACACGTTTTGACGGCGCACGGGTGTTGACGACAGTAATAGCCGTGAATGAGTTCTATTTGAGTGTGATTGCATTGGAGGTCAATTAACAGTGTCTGTGTTTCGGTTTTCAGGAAATGGCGGTTCTTCGTCACAGATGGAGTGCGGTTCTTGATGGCTAACCAGGTGGTGAAGAGGCTTTAATGGGTCTTAAACGAGTTCCTGCTTTCGAATGTAGCCGACCAATTCTGTTGTTCTGCAGGAGAGGGTTGTCCGTCTTGAGGGAGATAACCATGGCCAACATAATTGGAACAAGAGTTCTTACCGTGCCTGTTACTGCAAAAGGATGGGAGGCATCATCCACAACGTACCTGATACCAAAGCTTGGAGATTGGGTGTGAGTCTCGCTGGGGTTATTCTTACTGTGTATTACTAAACCACACGGCACTTTAGTTGTAGTACAATGTCTCTAGCTTTATGCAATTAATTAAATTTGTATTTCTTTTCCATATGCCCAACGTGTGAAATTATAAATTCTTAAGATTTGAGCCATTAGACCAACATGGAGACTTGGATTTGAGTTCTAATCTGAGTTTGTTGAAGAACGAAAGTCTTGAAAATAATATAACCAACACAAGTCGGGTAATGGGATATATGTCGGTAATAATTGCGATCCACATGAACATGACTTTAGGGATTTCCTGTACTCGGATGCTACGACTTTATTATGTTCGCCCAATGAATCCATGTACAGTGCACTGAATCAAATCCAATGTGATACGAGTTAGGTTTCTCCATCGCGAATCAGATAACACCACTTGATTAGATTGCAACCATTGAACTTAAAAACTCCAATTAATGATCTTCAAATATTAAATCCCAAAATTATCTTGCACTACAAATGCCTCTGTCACCGTGGGCCCGTGATCTCAATTCATGTACAAATCTTGTCTCGACAAATCTTCTTTGACAAAGAGAGAACAACTTGAAAGGGGCCAAAATCCTGATTTAGAGGGATCTAATCATAAAAAAAAAACCCGCCAGAGACATCTTTAAAGCACAAATACCCTGCACGCACTCATTAGTCGCACATAAAAGTAGAAAGATAAAATAAGGAAACACACAGGGAGGTGGGATCTTAAGGTCAAAAATTAGGGTGCAACAGATGCCCCTATTTAAGTTACTCCTACTCGGAGATATGGAGATTGAAATCTCCGTCTCGACGAGATAGGAGGGACTTAAATACAAACATTGCACGAATTTTTGCCCTAAGAGGCCACTGAATGCCAATGGTATGCAATGACATGAGAATGCAAGACGAAAGGTTCTGTGGAAAAATGGCGCCACAGGGGAGAAACTAAACACGACACACGGGAAGAACAGTCTCGACAAAACGAGACTCTGCGAGAGAAGATTGACAATCACAAGGTGTTTGTAGATATGTTGCAAAGGCACTAGTGAGAAAAATCCAACTGAAGCTCCTACTGCATATGTCAAATGTAATAATTCCAAGATATCAGTCGGAGAAGTCTATGTCGAGTCTGGTAACTTCATGTAAGGATGCTTTTGTCAAAGCATCTATTGTCAAGAACTTCTAGGGAATTTGCTGTCGAGATTCTATGTTGTAGTCTGTTGGAGAAATACTTCCGTCGAAGTCTTCCGGAAGTCTACTGTCAAGATTAACCAGAAAATGAAATGGTACCACCTACGGTCGAGGTCTTCTGGGAATCTACTGTCAAGATTAACCAGAAAATGAAATGGTACCACCTACTGTCGAGGTCTTCTGGGAATCTACTGTCAAGATTAACCAGGAAATGAAAGATGTTCGAGTGATTGTCGTTGTAGACTGTAGTTGTAAATTGTTGTTGTAGATGCAGAACTTCCCCGAACGTCATAATCTGGATGCTATGAGCCGATCTCGGTCCCTTCCCAAAATGATGAAAACTCGTGAGAGCACCTTCATAGGGGTTGTAGATTTTGTGGATTGTAGATGTAACTGTGGCTGTAAATTGTAATGTTGATGTAGATTGTAGATTGATGTAAATTGTAGAACTCTGTAGATATAATTGTGGATCTTCGGCTGTAAGCCATAACGTCGTTGTAAATTGTAGATGTCGTGGCAAATGTAGAACTTCCCCTTGCGTCATGGTATGGGAACCATGAGCTGGTCTCAGTCTCTGATGTAGAACTTGTAGATGTAATTTGTAATGTAGTTGTAAATTGTAGATGTAGTTTGTAAAGCTTCACCGGGGATCTTCAAAGGAGTTGTAAACCGGTTGAGTTGTAATGTACGTCTTCTCAAATAAAGAGAGACTATTGTGATAAACTTCTTCGACTTCTTCGGGGAGATGTCACTTGAAGGAAGTAAACTTGTGTGATGAACTCAATGGGGAATAAGTTCCTGAAGAGTATCTCGTTGTAGTTGTAAGTATGTAAGCTTCTTGAGGTGAACGTTTCTCAAATAAAGAGAAAACATCTGTGAAGTCTTCGATGAACCACTCTGGTGGATTTCCGGAGAGGTGCCATTTGACGAGTTGATAATCTTGATAACCCATTGGGGGTATACAAACTATTTTGAGGAGACTATCATTTGTCGTTTTGATCAAAACGAGTTGCTCAACTAAAGAGGTTGCTCAAATAAAGAGGTTACTTGCAAACCAGATGTAGATTGTTGGAAAGATGTCTTGTAATATCGTTGGAGAAATATCTGTCTTCAACAAATGTCTTCATGAAGACTTTTCCTGTGGAGCAGAGTGTAAAATAAATGCACACTCATCCGTGTTGAGTAGTTTGGAGATGTCCACAATGTGATTGTCAAGGACCGAAGTTCAATTCGGGAGATAGCTGAAGAGAAACTGTCAAGCAAGACTCGACCATAGAGGTATGAACTCAAATGAGAATGTACTGAAGCAACCGTCTTCCACGAGAATCGAACTTCGTGGGGAAAATAGAAATATTGCGCTTTTTCTGCCTAAGGGTGACAACTCTAGTTGGAATGAGGAGACACACCCAACAACTTGTGGACAAACACGACCAAAGTGACAGAATAACACACACACAAAGATGCACAAATGCAAATGTTATGTTATCTATTTATATGATATGTGTATGCTTATGCTGACAAAACAGACGAAAGCAACGACTGAAGATGGGATAAACATCCGACCAATCTCCAAAGATAGAAGTATCACTGGGGGTATGCGGAGAACCAGATATAGGATCTCAATCCTGCTTCAAAGCTTCAAAAACCTCTATTAGAGAATAAAGATCAATCCATTCGGGGATATAACAACTTAATCTTGCCGGATAACATGGTTGTTGAATATGTCGTAAAAACTTCACGGGGATGAACTAAACATCTGCCTCGCTGGCGAAGATTAACATTGTAGAGATCCACTAGGGTGTACAGTAACAACCACTTCACTGGGGAGATGAAGTTCAATAAGATCTATTGAGGAGTAAAATACGTCCACTTCACTGAGGAAGGTGAAGTTGGAGAAGATTCACTGAGGATTAAAGTAATACTTACTTCATTGGGGAAGTGAAGTTAAGCAGACCCCTGGGAATTCTGCATCTCAAAGCTTCATCGAAGAATGTCATGACCACCAAAAATAAAATTTATTGGGGACATGAAGAATGTTATAAGAACAAGGTAATTCTGGCTTGATGAATTGTGTAGTAGTCGCCATTTTGAACAAAACTCGTTATGCGGGAAAGATAATCTTCGCACCTCAATTGCCCCAAGTCATATGGATATGAGAAGAAGTTATTCCAAGAGGATTTTACAGAAAACAAGGCGTCCCACTGTTTTCAAACTCTTAGAGAGATTCGCTGAATCTCGACATAACGGACCCTGATTGACGGTATTATGACGAGTCTTCAATCTTGCTCTAAAGGTGAAGTCAAACCCGAGCAGACCATTTGGAAACAAACTTGCCCCAATTTAGAGAAAGTCTTCGAATTCCAATAGGATACACTTGATGATGACGCTTGTATGTAATTTTCTATGATATCAGGCCGAATTAACACGCGTGAAATGTTATTCCTGAAACTGTTAATGCAACATATGTGTCTGTCTTGAAGTTTTGAAAAAGAGATATCACGACCACTTGTGACAAAGTCACTAGTTAGGACATGAATTAATTTATAAGCCAATATAAATAGTTGAGCATAGCTCATAGGAGTCATGAAACGTTATCTCATTGAGTATGCTTTCGAAGTAAACCTTACTTCAATTAGGACTTTCAAGGGTTATATCGAGGTTTAGTTTACGTTTTGTAAAACAAAAGGAATAAGGGTCAAAAGCTTATTTGTGCCCACCCAAATTTTTTGAAATTTTAAGTATTCAATCGAGCTGACTGAAAATTTCCCTGCCCCAGGTTTAAAAATGAAGTTGGAAAGGGTTTGGGAGAAATAAAGCAGATCCTCGATCAAGGTTTGAAGGAGTTAAAAATGGATTAACTTCCTTATGTCTTTGGTGTTTAGGAGGTTTGAAACAATTCCTTACATCATCAGTAGGGTTTTATTCGAAAGCATACATCGAGAGATCCTACGTTTTACTTCATCATCATCCTCCCAATTCTTCACCGAAGTGAGAAAGAAATCGGGTGATTTTGGCATTATAAAAAACATTTTTAAAGAGTGAAACGAATGGGTTTCCTCAAGGCAAACATTTATTTCATTACTTATTCAAAATAAACAAGTTCTCACATGCTAATTATGCTTTTAACCAAAGAAAATAACAATAAGCAGACAAAATAAACAACTGATCATAACGGCGTTCCATTCAAGACTGGGTTTCCTCCTTTGAAAGTCAGCTCTTCATTATCAATCATTTCTTGCACTTTCCCTTGGAAAACTTTACATTCTTCAATCGAATGCCCCAATGCTCCATCATGAAATTCGCAACTGGCGTTCGGGTCGAACCACGGTGGACGAGACTTCATAATTCTAGTCTTTCTGGGAGTCATTACCGAGTTTTTAGCAAAATAAGACCATAGCTGACGGTAAGTCATTGGGATAAGATCAAACCATCGAGTTTCTTCCTTCGGGACGCTTAGAGGTACCTCCTGATTCTGAAACCGTCTTCGAACTTGTCGATTCTGATGTTGATTTGGAGGAGTCAATCTTCGTTTATGAGGTAGTCGCTGCTCGCGCTGAGCAGGCGCTGCATATTGATGTTGAGGTACTGGATCTGAATCTGACAGGATTTGATGGGAGTCCTGAATTGCATTGACGTGAACACTTCCTTCCTCTTGGGAATCATCAACTGAAATCTCTTCATTAGCTTGGTTATTCAAATTATCTTGAATTCTTCCACTTTTGAGCGCATTCTCGATGTTTACTCCGACTTCTATAATCTTGGGGAAATCCAATGGTACAGCTCCTACCATTCTAACATAATAAGAGTCTGGCAGTGTTCTCAGAAACATCTTGTTTAAATCTTTCTCGGGAAGTGGTGGATGAACTTGAGATGCTAACTCTTTCCATCGTTGGACATATTCCTTGAAAGATTCATCGTCATTCTTACTCATGTTCATCAATTGATCACTGTCTGGAGCCGCGTCCAAATTATAGTTGTACTGCTTTATAAAAGCATCAGCTAAATCTTTAAAAGACTGAATACGACTTCTTTGTAGCTTCGTATACCACATCAAGGATGCCCCAGATAAGCTCTCTTGAAAGCAGTGAATCATCAGCTCGTCGTTGTCAATATAAGCAGCCATCTTCCGACAGAACATCGTCAAATGATCTCTTGGACAACCAGTACCTTTGTACACTTCAAAGACAGGCATCTTAAACTTCGGAGGAATAATTACACCTGGAACCAGACATGAGTCACGAACATTAAAATCATATGTATCGGCTCCTTTTGTCATCTTTAATTGCTCTTTGAAATCCCGAAGTTCTTTCTCCATTGCTATAAATCTGGGATCGTCCATCTTCGTCTTAGCATGAACATTCTGAAGATTAGGTACATGTTGTAGAGGCTGGGAAACTTGAATAACCAGGTTGTCTTGCATAGGTTGAGGTTGTGTAGGAACATCAACTTGCTGAACATCTTCATCGGAGGGGTGATCAAACAACGGATTAGTCACAATTCTAAAGCCAGTCATAGAATCCATATCTCTGTTCTCTTTGCTATCCTTCAATAATACTTCGAGCTTGGTCGAATGGTCAAGATGTCAACTGGAAGACAAAGAGGGAAAACCGGATGAGGACACAGAAGAGAGGAGACACATGCAAATGCTAATGTTAAATGCATGATGCGAGAATGCATAATGCTAATGCAAGAATGTAAGGATGAGAGGTTTCATGGAACTCAAGTTCTTATAAACATTACAGAGTACCAAAGAAAATCATTTTAATATTTTTTATGCATATATATTTTTATTTTATCGGATTACAAATAAATATCCTCTTAAGAGTCCTAACATAATAGCTAAATAAAAGCTAAGAAAGCCCTAAGGAAGTCCTTCATCTTGTTTGTTGATTTGTTCCTCCACTTGGATCTCCTTGAAGGTAAGCTCGTCCATGATCAAAGTCTAAAGAGTAGTTTGATAGAGGAAAATAAATCCTCCATCCCTTCTTTTGCTCTTGTTGGAAAATGAGAAATGGATCCCTTGTTTACTTGGACCTTCAATATTGATGAACGTCTTTTGAACTTCTAAGGATCAAAGAGAGCCTTTGTATTTGTCTTTTGAGTGTTCTTCAATCTGAGCTCCTACTTCCTTAGGCCATCCAAGTTAGGACTCTTAAAAGAATATTTCAAAAATATTTTCTTTTGCAATCCCTATTGGTTTTTGTAATGTTTATAAATAAACTAGGAATTCCATGAAACCGATGCAATATGATGCTATATGATGCAACAAACACAAGTAAGCACATAAGGACACACAAAGATAAACAAACAAAGGAGACCCTAGGTTTGCAACGAGCATGGAGCATAGGTATACCCATTCCCAAAGGTGTGGACTAAAAGTTTGATTGTACCTGCCGAACAAGGTTCTAAAGAGGTTCCCAAAGTCATCAGCCCATCTTTCGGATATTATCAACTTCCCAACTAACTCGGGGGTTAATAATATTCTCAAGAGAAACTTCTTTTGAGTGTAGTATCGCGTAGCACTACTTCGGGACTTACTCCCGAGTAATCCCGCACTACGTCCTAGTAAAGGCCAAAGTTGGGTTAAGGTAACTACGGTCCTTAATATCATAGTCTCCAAGGTCGAAAATAGTGAGTGTCTTCACGATTACTCGTTCAACAGTACTATTTCGAGAGGGCCTCAATTGAGCGGGATTCTCGATTTAACTTAGTCGGGACTCACTCCCTATAAGCCTCCTCGAATATATCACCATCCTATCTTAATTTCTCTCAAGTTAGGGTGTAGAACTTTATCTCACCACTCAAAGACAACAATCCCAAAAGAAATACAAGAAAAAACATATAAACAATTAATCAAGTAGGCAGATATATAAAGCAGTAAACAAATAAAATAAGATAGGGAAACCCACTAGAGATCCTCAGTGAAGTCGTCATTTCTGTCGTGGTGAAATTTGGATACCAAACTATTGATTAGTTTGAATCTTTAATTTAATTTGCAACCGAACTTTGATTTGTCCAAAGGAAGGGATAAAGATCGAAATTCCCACTATGCAATGCAAATGCAAGGTTAGAGAGTTTTAGGTTCGGGGGTTGGTTAAACTTAGGGAAGGTGCTAGCATCCTAAGTTTCTGTAGTACTCTACAGGAACCTCTTGTTTTATGCTGTTTATTGCTATGTGTTATCTGCTTAAAGGATTAGAGAACTCTAATGGTTTATTTCTAAGTATACTCGATAAGATGTCGCATCTTATGCCTACATATCCTTACGGGAGTGGAATCAGAGTATTTGTAGTTCGCCCTAAAGGGTTAGAGGAGTCCTTTGACTGTGGTCAAAGTTCCTATGGGTTTAGGGTAGTTGTTTTGATTGGGTTTAGGAGAAGAGACGAGTCTTCATGTTAAGGGAGATGTAACCACCACAAATGTAAGAGGGGTTGTAGGAAATGGTCTTTGGATCATCTTAAGAAAAGGTCTTAAATACTCGGATTTGTTTGACGAGTATGCCTTTATCGCTCTTAAGGCAAAGTCCCTACATGTTTGATTGTATTGTTGTGGGGGTGGAGATTATATCTCACTTAAGATGATTAACATCTATTCTCTATTGTGTTTGAAAAGTTGTATTGTTGATTGTTTGTTTGTCTAAGTTGTAAAGATTAAAGACAAGGTCCTTCCTATGGGGTAGGTCCTAAACTTAAGCGATCAACTTGAATGAGATCAAGGATCGAGGGGAAATGATGCAAATGACGTGCAACTACACACAACGTTGAATTATGTGTAGATTTTTCCTTTGGACGAAATGCTATGCAGAAATGTAAATACGGTAATGTAAATTGCAATGAATAAGTTGCGGAAATGTAAACCATACACATACGCATGAAAGCGCTGAGGTGTAGGTGCAAGTGTCGTGAAGTGCACGATTAATTTTATTTTACGCTGTTGATTAATTTTAATCGATTGATTTTTAAAGATGTTGATTTTAAGCGAGAATTTGATTTTAGATGGGATTATCTATAAGTTAAAGGAAAAGAGTTACAATGATCTTAATTTTATTATCTAAAACTTTAGGCGAAGTGATTATTTTATAATGGTTATTAATTTCATAAAAAAAGTTGTTTATCGGTTTTGATAAAAAGTTAGATTGATGGAGCTGATTTTAGGAAAAAGTTAATTTAATTTTATTAGCAAAAAGATTTTTGGATGTGAATTGATTTTAAATAATAAGGTTTTCAGGTATTATCATAAGAGGTGGAAGTTAATTTAGATTAAAAAGTTATTGATTTATTTTTTAAAAGTTGTTTTAAGTGTGAGATGATTCCAAAACAAAAAGGATATATTATTATTTATAAAAGGTATTAGTTAAATAAATTATGAAAATAGTTTTTGTTTTACTAATATCATTACTTAATAAAAGTTGACAAACTATTTTTAAAATAAATAAAATTCAAATAGTGATTAAAATAGTTTTAAAAAAAAATTAGTTATTAAAAAAACTAATTAGAAAAAAGATTATTTAATTAATTAATTAACTTTAAAAGGTGATGATTAGATTTTAAAAAAGATTAGTGATTTAACGGGGGGTTAGTGAAGAGATTAGCGTGGTTAGGGGTGTGATTAGTGTGATTAGTGGTGTGTGTGCAATACAGGTGCTAATATTACACATAAACGAAATTGAAAAACAAAGATAACCCCCAATCCCTAATTTGCCCCCAAATCGCCGTCGTCATCTCCCATCTCTCGCCAATCTCCTCTTTTCTTCGACTCATCCTCCATTGCCACGGTTGATGTCTTTTCCACCATGATTTTCTCGGTTCTCCAAAATTCTCCACAACCTATGAAAAATCTCCACAAAACAACATCAATTAAGAAATAACAATGACAATCAGGGAGTGCGTTACCAAACAATGAAGTGCTTAGGTTGTCGATTTGAGGCGATGATGATGACAACAACCCTCTTGCGGTCTCGCGGTGCTTCACGGAGTGCGATGGAACAATAAGACGATCAATTCATTCTCCCGTCATTCATATGGATCTTCAACGGCCAAAGCAGATTTTCTTTCCGCGGTTCTCGCTTCTCGTTGATGGAAGACCGTGTTGGAGGCAGAATGACTTTGAAGAGATAAGTTCTTTTTTCGAATTTGTGCTGCTGTGTATTTGTCACTTATTGCTTCGATCTCGCTATTCTGAATTGGTGATCGTGTGGTGTGTTTGGATGTGATTTCTGTATATGGCTAGGTTAGGGTTTCTTGATTGGAGATTTTTTTGAATGCTCCGTGGATGGAAATGGCGATGGCTTTGAGGGTTTGTACGTGTGGATGCAGATCAACAGCGGAACTAAAGATAAGACTCCTTTCGTTTGAATTTAGGGTTTCGATTTGATATTTTTCTAGATGCCCTCCCCCCTTTTTTCTTCTGATTTCATGAATCCCTTTTATAGGCACCAAGTGATTACTATGGATTGATGGATTATTGATGGGGTTTCCATTTCCATTGTGGACATGTTTTGACTGTTTTGGAAAGAAATGAGGTGTGTTTCTTTGTCTTGAAAATATTTCTACTTTGATCCCAACATGTCCAAACCCGTTTTATTTTGTTCAAACATGGATTGCTGACATTGAAAGAGTTTCCATCTTGGTTGGCTTGCGTTTGATTTTCGTTTTGTAAATAACAACCTATCTTGAACCTTCTGTCATATATTGAAACCTTCCTTTATTTGCTGACATGCTTGATTATGTTTTCTCTGTCAAGTTCAATTAATTTGTTTTTTTTTTGTCGAATTGGTAAGCTCAGGTTTGGAAGCTAATGACACACAATGTTTTGGCCAGGTTGCGCATATATGTTTAAAACGTGGCAGTGAAAGTTGACGCTGCTCATTATTCTCAGTAGCCTACTCATCATCATTACCACTGGGGATAGCACATGAGGTAACTATACTCTCTTTATCATCTACAGCAGGTGTTGCTATCAATTCGATACTTGAAACTGATACAGGGCTGTTTTGTTTTCTTCAGAAGTCACAATTGCAGAAGAGTCTACAGAGTCATCTAGATCATTGTGTGAAAGATGTGTTGGTTGTGAAGTTCTTCTTTTTATGGCTCCTCTAATGGCCACTCTTGCTTCGTCCAACTCTTATTCAATCTTCGTCATTCCGGTATGTACAAGCAATGAGTTCATTGTTATGGTTGATATTTTGTTTCCATTCACTTTGGTGATTAATCGATGGTTCAGTAGCTAATAGGTTAACTCAAATACTTTAGAGAACACAGCACAAACTCACTTTCATTGTTGGTAAAGAATAATTGGTTCTGTTGACCGTGTGCTCACATTTTAAACGCTTTTGCAGGGCGCGCACTCGGTAGAGGAATGCACGTGGAATTTTGCCAAGTTTCAAATTTCGTTGGTGCAGGTAGGTGCTTCTCTCGAGAGTTTTGAATTTGTTTTACGATCCAACGTGCTGTAATGGTTTGTATTTGAGAAATTGGAACATGAGATCAGGGCTGATGCAGTTGACAAGAGTCTGCTTCAGTTGCGTGATTGTGTCGAAAACTCGCTTGCTATTTCACTTGGCTTCTCAAGGTACGTCGGTAGCCTTCAACGCCAACGGTTCATCAAGTTGAATTACTTCTAAGCTTAACATAAGTAACTCCTCTTGTATACTGAATGGTTCCATCTTTAATTGTGCAGTAGTCTAGCTTTGGATGGTAGAGTGACATTTCTTTGTTCATTTCAGGATCTTTATGTTGGTAATTGGCTAGACGCCGTTCTAACGTGAGTTTGGAGCATGGAGTCGGGATTATTCAACCTTCTGCGAAACCAATGCAATGTTTTAAGTCTGATTTTGTTCGCGTTATTATTTCTCTTCTTCTCCTCGTGCTTCCTTGATTCTCATGTGTTTTTTTTCAACTTCTCTGAACACGTTTTGACGGCGCACGGGTGTTGATGACAGTAATAGCCGTGAATGAGTTCTATTTGAGTGTGATTGCATTGGAGGTCAATTAACAGTGTCTATGTTTCGGTTTTCAGGAAATGGCGGTTCTTCGTCGCAGATGAAGTGCGGTTCTTGATGGCTAACCAGGTGGTGAAGAGGCTTTAATGGGTCTTAAACGAGTTCCTGCTTTCGAATGTAGCCGACCAATTCTGTTGTTCTGCAGGAGAGGGTTGTCCGTCTTGAGGGAGATAACCATGGCCAACATAATTGGAACAAGAGTTCTTACCGTGCCTGTTACTGCAAAAGGATGGGAGGCGTCATCCACAACGTACCTGATACCAAAGCTTGGAGATTGGGTGTGAGTCTCGTTGGGGTTGTTCTTACTGTGTATTACTAAACCACACGGCACTTTAGTTGTAGTACAATGTCTCTAGCTTTATGCAATTAATTAAATTTGTATTTCTTTTCCATATGCCCAACGTGTGAAATTATAAGTTCTTAAGATTTGAGCCATTAGACCAACATGGAGACTTGGATTTGAGTTCTAATCTGAGTTTGTTGAAGAACGAAAGTCTTGAAAATAATATAACCAATACAAGTCGGGTAATGGGATATATGTCGGTAATAATTGCGATCCACATGAACATGACTTTAGGGATTTCCTGTACTCGGATGCTACGACTTTATTATGTTTGCCCAATGAATCCATGTACAGTGCACTGAATCAAATCCAATGTGATACGAGTTAGGTTTCTCCATCGCGAATCAGATAACACCACTTGATTAGATTGCAACCATTGAACTTAAAAACTCCAATTAATGATCTTCAAATATTAAATCCCAAAATTATCTTGCACTACAAATGCCTCTATCACCGTGGGCCCGTGATCTCAATTCATGTACAAATCTTGTCTCTGATTGCGTGTTTTTCGCAAGTGTACGAATCACGTCAAAGTAATATAAAAGATTATCGAATCCACAGAGACCAAGTGTCAATCTATCGTACCTGTTGTTATGGTGTTTATCTAAGGCAACTATTTTAAAGGGTTTTAGTAAGGGTGCAATGGTAAATACAATTATAATTTTAAATAATAAATAAAAGACAGGCTCGAATGTAATTCACGTAATCAATGATAATCCAGTACTTGTTAATGGAACTACTTATGGGCAATGTTTTCTCCTTTGAAAAGAACTAATTTAACAGGAACTGTCGCTTTCGCGTATTCAGAACCGAGTTGTACTCTCTAATCAACCCCTCCTATTGTCACGGATAAGAAGGTGCGTACTGCGTTAGAGTAGTAAACCTATTTTTAAGAAATATAGTTTCTTAACAAAGTTGAAAAGTATTTTAACCTGGACTTCTTAGCAAAAAGAGGTTCTTATGAACCAGACTCTAAATCTCATAACGCGTCCGAAAATCGTTTTAAAATCTCTTTTCTTTTTAATCTAAAAACTCCTAATGAACTATACAAAGCGCTTTTGGCTGTTTTTGAAATAGTTAAAAACAATTACTTGAATTGAAAGATAAAATAGCCCTTAGGTGTTTCCACGAACAATTATACTGATTACTGGTTTAATTACGATCCTTACATTCTAACCTTTATGGGATTAGTTAGACATGATAAAGTAAATATTCTTTTTATAGTTTTTCATATAAGTAATTTAAAGCGAGTGCGGGAAGTAAACAAAGTAAATGTGCGAGTGCGGGAAGTAAACAACGTAAATGTGCGAGTGCGGGAAATAAACAACGTAAATGTGCGAGTGCGGGAAATAAACAACGTAAATGTGCGAGTGCGGGAAATAAACAAAGTAAAGTGCGAGAAAATAAATAAAAGTAAAGCAATGCGGAAAAATAAAATACTAACTGGAATTAAAATGGCGGCAGGATTAACTTCCTCCAGAGTGCTCCAAAACTCGAACCAAAGACAGATTACAGACTCGATCACTCGATTGCAGAGGCACCCCGATGTGGAATGGCAACTGCTTTATAACTGATATATGCCTAGAGAATTCTAATTCTGGATGAAGAAAAACGAAAATCTAAGGTCCTATTTATAGGAGAAACTGGAAGCGCGAAATGACCGGGACGCCCCTCCACTAAAAAGTGGAGGTTGAGGATTTTTGCCTTGTGGCGCCCGCCACAGGCCTATGGCGCCCGCCACGGTCCCTACAGGGGATGATGTAGTGGGGATCGTGGGTCTTGGAGGTTGAGGAGTGGTCTTGAGACGTGGCCACGTCATGGCTAACCCCATGGCGCCCGCCACAGTGGGTGCCGTAAGTGCAAAATGCTGAATTTCTAGGTTTTCGTCCGTTTTCACTCCTTTTTCGCTCCTTTTCCCGATTCCAGCTCCGATTATTATAAAAACCTGAAAACATAAGAAAACAAAGCAATAACAAAGCAAAACAACAATAAAAGCTAAGAATGCATGCGAAATCGGAGTCAGAAATACGGTGAATTTTAGTGTGATTAAATTCTCCCACACTTAAACCTTTGCTTGTCCTCAAGCAAACATTAAAGCTTAAGAAAATATGGTGTCAACACTTGTCTTTGGGCTAAAGGGATTCTAAGTTCAAGTCAGGATGCAGTGACAGATACTAACTAAGTGAACCAAGGGTACCATAGTAACACAAACACAAACTTCAATCCTATATTAACCACTCCATGTCATCCCACTATACCTAGGCCTATCTTCTCATCTTTTTGTGTCCTTTTCATTCAGGCGCAATCACATTAAGCCCGTTATCCGTACATGCTTCATAGTAGAGTGACCGGTTAGTGATTCTGATCCATAACATAAGGTTTCTGGCACATAAGCATGTGTAAACCTGTTTTTATTTCGCCTAAATGTAGCTGCGGGGGATCGGATCGTAATCCGCCCTACCAAGTTCAGTGCCAGATACCTCTGAACCAACTAACAATAGGTGACTTGCAATTTTTTTCTTTTTGTGGCAAAAATTTTTTTCTTCTCTTTTTTCGGTTTAAATGACTTTGTGAGGGTCACCTATACCAGAGTTTGCCTTTTTTTTTTCTTTTTTATTAGCACTGGATCATTCACTTATATTCATCGGCCCCCTACGTAGAGTATGCTTAGGCCGGAGCTGATTGCTAAAATAAACTACTTAGGACAATTTTTTTGAATGATAGTAAAGGCCATGGTGGTGGGGTTTAGGAGTGATTCCTATATTCAAGAGGTCTATGGTGCTAAAATGGTTCTGATGTTTCAAAAAGTTGACCTAAGTCACCACATCCTAATCTAAACCTGTCTCAAAGCCCAAAAAACATGTGAAACAACATTGTTTTCTTTTTAAAAATTTTCTGGTAAGGCTAAGGAAATGGGAAAAAATGAAGATGAACTAAAAAGACACTATACTGGTGACTCGTCAGACTCATGCATTATCTAAGAAAAATAAATTACTGAAAAGGGAAATAACTGAAAGGAAATTAACTAAAAAGGGAAATAACAGAAAGCAATAAAATCCCCTCCCACACTTAAATCGAACATTGTCCCCAATGTTTCGAAATAAGATAAGGGGGGTAACCTGGAAAAAGACTACTGAGGAGGGGCACTGGTGCCTTCGCCGTCCTGATGTGATGGTCTGGAACGACGGGATCTACTACGATGCTGGTCCCTCCGGTCGAGTCTTGCTGATAAAGCAGCCTGAGCACTCCGGACCTCTCGAAGGTTACCCAAGATGGAACCCTGAGTAGCCTCTACAAGCTGGTAGTGTCGGCTGTTGAACTCTCTCTGACGGTTCTGCTCTAATGAAATAGCGTTCAAGGTACGGCAAACGTTGCTATAGGAACGATCCGAAACCAATCGCGATTGTTGCATGAAGCTCATATTGTTCGTCAGCTGCTGTGAAATAGTAGAGAGAAGGCCATCACGCCTTTCTTCTCTAGCTGTCATATCACGCCACATCTCCTCGGTGACAAAGAATCCAGGAGCAGTACCTGCAACAGGGTTAGAGGAAGATGGTGCAGTGTGTGACTGTGAAGGACGATGGGGGGACATGTGAGGGATGGGAGACTGCTCTCTCCGATCATACTCATCATCAGTGTCATGTGCCTCCCCATCGGGAATATTAGGAGGAAGTGGACCCAAAACACGTGGAGCATTAAGATCATAGGTCCAGTTCCTTTCATCACGTACATCAGTACGTCTACTGCATGGTAAAGCAACAGATGGGATAGCTACCCCATGAACCATCAACTCATAACCACCTTCTCTCCTTGTTCGGCACAATTTCATGTCTTTCAGAAATTTTAAATTAATTGTGCGAGGAGGTAGTGGTTCAAGTGTAGCTATCTCATCGTTCAGGCCAAGAGCCCGAGCAATAGACGTAACAAGCCCTCCAAAAACAATCGGTCCTGTTTTATTAGTAAATAAAGTCATGTGGGCAAGCATAAACGGGACCGGATTGATGTGGGTTCTAGTGAGGCATCCTTGCAAAAATAGGAGTTCACGAGCATTAACCTTGTTTGGACTTTCCCGGCCAAAAATAGTACATGCCAAAAGAAGTCTAAAAACTCTTATGGCCGGGTTGTGAATGGTCGACGCAAGTATCCCTTCAAAAGAATTAATTGAAGTACTTGAAAGCCTTAGCCAGAAGGTAAATACCTCGGCCGACCATTCAGCATCCAAAGGTGCCTCACAAATCGAACCTTCCCTATGAGGGATTCCTAACAAATCTGCTAGCTCATTGGTACTGAATTCATATTCAATTCCAAACAGTCTAAAAATAACAGTACCGACAGTGCTAGCAGTGTTAGGACTGACAGTGTATATCAAAGAACTCAAAAACTCAGTTGTCAGCCTCTCATAGGTAGGTTCCTGATTAATGAAAATATTATGCAAGCCTAGAAATTCTAATAAATTAAAAACACTATGATAAATACCCAAAGCATACAGACAGTTATCGTCGACGTACCTAGTCGAGAGGATTTCTCGACTTTGAAGCCTCTGAATAATTTTCCGTTGCCTTTCGCCCGGTCTTCCATCACGAAGAATAAATCCGTTGAACTCCATTGTTGAAAAGCTCTTTAGGTAGAGAAAATAGTAGAAAAGTGGTTTATGAGGGGAATGATAAAGTTTTGATTTTTTTGGTTTTTGATGGATGAAAATGGAAATGGATGTTGGATATGTTTTATGGATGGAGGGTATTTTGGAAATGGGGGAGCTTTAATGGGGTTCAAGGAGGATTTGGAAGGTTGGAAAAATGGGTTTTTGGTGAAGAAAGGGATGAAAATGGTGGAAATGGGGATTGAAATCCCGTATTTGATGATGACAACGGTGTGGCGCCCGCCACAGGGCCTATGGCGCCCGCCACAAGGCCATTTCCTGGGCCTTGTGGTTTTGGATCCTCCTTTTGGGCCTTCCTTGCACCTTGGTCTTCGGGGGGTCTGAATAGCGTTTTCTTCTTCTTTTCAAGGCTTGAGGCTTGCATATTTTTTTCTTATATATATTTTTTTCTTTGCACGACAAAAAATAAAATACTTAAAAATCAAAAAAGAAAAAGAAAAATTAGTGCATAATATGTATATATATAAGGAATTCAAAGTGCATGAAAATATAAAAGCTGCAATAAAGTAAAATATGTCTGGAAATGCGATAAATAAAAGGAAATTAAATACTAGGGTAGTGCTGTCAGGGTGGAATGAGTCATGTGGTAGGTTTCTTATCCTGGCTTGATCCACGAATCTCAGCTATCTCCCTCCGAAGCTCGTCGATCGCCTGATGTAGAGCATCGGTCTCTGAGGCATGAGTGAGATCAGAAACCTGCATCTGTAACTCTAAGTCTGCCACTTCTTGCTTGAGCAGGGCAGTCTCCTTGCGGAGCTCATAAATCTGTGTTTGTAGGTCAGGTGGCTGCAGAGACATATTGTTAGACATAACAGTGATTCGGGGAGTAAGAGGTGTAGGAGTGTACTCAGCGGCGGGAGGCGATTTCGGCTCTTCGACAGTCTCTCCATAACCCTCTAGAGCATAACTCCAATTGGCAGGATCATGGACACTGGTCATCAGCGGATCTGGTAATGTAAAGTAGTGTATCGCTTCACCGTCGATCAGTAATCTAAACATGTTGGGCTCAAAAGAAGCCCTCCTCATCAGTCCTCTATCAAGACAAAAATCAATATCCAGGGTGGTGTAGCGGCAGAAGGTCCTGAGGTGCAATAGCTTGCGAGACAAACCCAATGCAGTAGCAATCTGTGTAACAATCCCACCGACATGGATGATTCCTACTGATGATCTGGCAACACTAGCAAGGCCCTTCAGTAGAAAGTTGCCACAAGCAACAGGGCGAGACTGAGTCGCACAAAACAGTAGGAAAATCTCCTCTTCACTTAGCAGTGTCTCTGTATCTGGAAAACCTAGGAAAGAATGTGCTAGAATCATCTGGAAGTACCTCAATGCAGGGTTGTGGATTACCTGAGAAAACTGGGTAGAAGGATCTTGGCTCCCTCCGCCTGATATTTTAGTCCAAAACTTTTCCACTTCTCTGCTCATAAAATACCCCATCAGAGTCTCTGGAATAGCATCAGGAGTAGTCTGGAAACCTAGTAAATCACCAAACCCTTTGTGAGAGAATGAGTAGTCAATCCCGAACAACCTGAAAACAGCGAGTCCATCGGGTCCAGCCCAAGGGTCATGATGAAACGAGCTGAGGAACTCAAGAGTCAAGTTCCTATAAGTGTTGTTCCTGTCGTCAAACTGGTCCCACTGGAGTTGATGGCATAAAAATCTGACGCTTGGCTCTATCCCCAAGGCATCCATGCAGTCATGGTCAGGGTACCTGGTAGGAGCCATAGGGCGTCTCATGTGAACATAGTAACGCTCTCTCTGTGCATCATCTCTAAAGGCCACGTGCATGTCATCAGGGTTCTGCATTCTGTACAAGGTTAGTAAACAAGTCCTGAAAGCACATAAAACATTCAATCGTGAGTCCTGACATAAAAATAAACAAATTAAAATAAAGTAAAAATAAAAAATAAAAAGTACAAAAGTAAGAAAAACCATGGGTTGCCTCCCTTGCAGCGCTTGTTTAACGTCATTAGCTCGACGACCAATATTTAAACATCATTGGAAGGATATGGTGGATCACTCAGAGTATGACAGGTGTATGTTGTTGGAATGTCACCTCCTTCGTAGGGCTTCAACCTCTGTCCATTGACTATGAACGGTTTACATGTTTGGTTCTTGATTTCAATAGCACCGGATCTCAGGATCTTAGATACTTCGAAAGGGCCAGTCCATCTCGAACGGAGTTTACCTGGAAATAGTCGTAACCTAGAATCGAACAGGAGAACAGGATCGCCTATTTTGAAGTCTCTTCTTATGATTCTTTTGTCATGCCAAGCTTTTGTTCTTTCTTTGTATATGATGGCATTTTCGTAGGCAGATTGTCTGAGCTCTTCTAATTTGTGGATATCAAGGATACGTTTCTCACCAGCTGTCAAGTAATCCAAATTCAAAGTTTTGATGGCCCAATAGGCCTTATGCTCCAACTCAAATGGTAAGTGACATGATTTTCCATAGACCAGTTGATAAGGGGTTGTTCCTATAGGAGTTTTGAAAGCGGTTCTATAGGCCCATAATGCTTCTTGAAGTTTCTGCGACCAATCTTTTCTAGATATAGAGACAGTCTTCTCGAGGATTTGTTTGATCTCCCTATTAGATACTTCCACTTGTCCATTGGTCTGTGGGTGGTATGGTGTTGCTACTCTATGCTTAACTCCATACTTGCTTAAAAGTTTATCAAATATTCTCGATATGAAGTGTGATCCTCCATCACTTATGACTAAACGGGGTGTTCCAAACCTGGGAAATATATAATTCTTGAATAATTTGATGACTACTCTGGTGTCGTTTGTGGGTGCGGCGATAGCTTCAATCCATTTAGACACGTAGTCAACAGCTACTAATATGTACTGATTTCCAAAAGATGGTGGGAACGGTCCCATAAAGTTCATACCCCATACGTCGAAGAGTTCTACTTCTTGGATATTTCTTAACGGCATTTCATTACGTCTTGAAATATTTCCTGTGCGTTGGCATCTGTCACACTTGACAATGAAAGCATGGACATCACGCCACATAGTAGGCCAGAATAGGCCAGCTTGAAGAATCTTGGCGTAGGTCTTAGATGTGCTTGCATGTCCACCATAGGGTGCAGAGTGACAATGCTCAATTATATTATTTACCTCTTCTTCTGGAACACAACGGCGGAAAATGCCATCTTTACCTCTCTTGAAAAGAAATGGATCGTCCCAATAGAAGTTTCTCACATCACTATAGAACTTCTTCTTCTGGTGGTAGTTTAGATCAGGGGGTATGATGTCAGCGGCTAGGTAATTAACAAAATCTGCATACCAAGGTACATTGCTTATAGCTAAGGATATATGAAATTGCTCATGAGGGTCTGGGTTATCATCTTCAATGGTTTCTAGTTGGGCTATCAGTCTATCGTAGGCAAAATCGTCATTTATGGGTACTGGATCAGGTTTCAGGTATTCTAGCCTAGATAGGTGATCAGCTACCATATTATCAGTGCCTTTCTTGTCACGGATATCCAAATCAAACTCTTGTAATAATAGAATCCATCGAAGTAACCTAGGCTTGGCGTCCTTTTTGCTTAGTAAGTAACGAATGGCAGCATGGTCGGTGTAAACTATAATCTTGGCTCCTACTAGATAAGATCTAAATTTGTCTATTGCAAAAACTACAGCTAGGAGCTCTTTTTCGGTTGTTGCGTAGTTGAGCTGTGCAGCGTCTAGGGTTCTACTGGCATAATAAATCACATGTAACTTCTTATCTTTTCTCTGACCTAGAACGGCTCCAACAGCATAATCACTGGCGTCACACATTATCTCAAACGGTTCCGACCAATCAGGGGGTTTCATTATAGGTGCTGAAATCAGAGCTTGCTTCAGAAGATTAAATGCTTCAGTACATTTTTCATCGAAGATGAACTCAACATCTTTCATTAAAAGACCAGTTAAGGGCTTTGTTATTTTGGAGAAATCCTTGATAAAACGTCGGTAAAATCCGGCATGTCCAAGAAAACTTCTTATCTCCCTGATAGTCTTCGGCGGTTTTAGATTCTCTATGACTTCTATTTTTGCTTTATCTACCTCTATACCTTTTTCGGAAACTATATGTCCTAAAACAATCCCTTCGGTGACCATGAAATGACATTTTTCCCAATTTAGCACAAGGTTTACCTCCACACATCTCTCCAGGATTTTCTCAAGGTTGACAAGACAATTTTTGAAATCTGACCCACAAACTGAGAAATCGTCCATAAATACTTCCATGATTCCATCCAAATAATCAGCAAAGATAGACATCATGCAGCGTTGGAAAGTTGCGGGAGCATTACAAAGTCCAAAAGGCATTCTTCTATAGGCAAAGGTTCCAACTGGGCATGTAAAGGTAGTTTTTTCTTGATCTTCGGGGTGAATAGGTATTTGGAAGAATCCTGAATATCCATCTAAATAACAAAAGTAAGAGTGTCTGGCTAGGCGCTCCAACATTTGGTCTATGAATGGTAATGGGAAATGGTCCTTCCTAGTTGCTTTATTTAATTTTCTATAATCTATGCACATACGCCAACCTCCATCAGTTCTTTTTGCTACAGGTTCGCCCTTCTCGTTTTGCACGACTGTGATGCCTCCCTTTTTAGGTACTACATGCACAGGACTCACCCATTTACTGTCCGAGATCTGATATATTATACCTGCCTCTAGTAACTTAAGAACTTCAGTCTTAACTACAGTACTCATTATAGGATTTATTCTACGTTGGTGTTCTCTAGAAGGTTTTGAATCTTCTTCAAGCAAAATCCGATGCATGCATACGGATGGGCTTATTCCTTTTAGATCAGAGATCTTATATCCTAAGGCTGAGGGGTACCTACGTAAAACTTCTAATAATTGATCGGTTTCTTCTTGGTTTAAGGTAGCACTGACTATAACTGGACGGTTCATATCTTCATCAAGAAATTCATATCTCAGGTTTTTAGGCAGTTCCTTAAGTTTTACGGTCGGTTTTATAGGGCAAGGCATAGGATCTGGGGTTAGAGATAAACATTCGTGAAGGTTATCATCAATGTAGGGTGTTTTATAGTTGTCATCTTCCAAAATAAGGGTTGATGGCAATTTTATAGATTCAGTTTCTTCTTCTTGTTCTAATTCCCTAATACATTCTTCGATGATATCTAAGGCATAACAAGAATCTCCTATCACAGGTGCCATAAGAAATTTTGACAATATAAATTCTATCTTCTGGCCACCTACCTCAAAAGTTAGTTTTCCCTTTTTAACATCTATTACGGCTCCAGCAGTCGATAAGAACGGTCTACCTAGGAGGATTGGTATGTCGTCATCTTCTTTAATGTCCATGACAACAAAATCAGTAGGTATAAACAGCTGACCTATCCTAACAGGGACGTCTTCAAGTATGCCTATAGGGTATTTAACGGATCTATCGGCTAATTGAAGTGACATCTTAGTAGGTTGTAATTCTCCTAAGTTTAATCTCTCACAAACTGCTAAAGGCATTAAGCTCACACTAGCTCCTAAGTCTAGAAAAGCCTTTTCGATGACATGATTCCCCAAAACACAAGGAATGGAAAAATTTCCGGGATCTTTATCTTTCTTTGCTAACCTATTTTCGGAAATAGAATTACATTCCACGGGTCTCGGATCTTCGAGTCTACGTTTATTTGTAAGTATGTCTTTGAGAAACTTAGCATAAGAAGGTATTTGGGTGATGGCTTCTGTAAAGGGGATTTCTACGTGAAGTTTTTCTATAACCTTAACGAATTTTTGATATTGATTATCGATTTGGGTTTTCTTTAATCTTTGAGGGTAAGGTATTGGTGGTTTGTATGGCGGTGGCGGTACATAGGTTTTATTTTTAGGTTCTTCTCCTTTTTCTTGACTTTCCGGGGTTTCAGGCTTCTCTGGTTCCTTTTCCTCATTCCTCTCAGAAGTTTCGGGCTCACTTAATCTAGGGTTTAAAGGTTCCTTATAAGCGGTTCCACTTCGTAGAGTAATGGCATTAGCTTGCCCTTTCGGGTTTTGTTGAGGTTGTCCAGGGAACTGTCCTCCAGGTGTAGTCTGTGGGGCTTGGTTTAACGCTACCTGAGAGATCTGGGTTTCAAGCATCTTATTATGAGTAATAATTTGATCAACCTTGGTTTCTAACTTGGTAATTAGTTCGTTAACATGGACGTTATGGTTCATGAACTCTTTGTTTTGTTGTTTTTGAGCAACGATAAAATCTTTTACAACTTCCTCAAAGCTCGGGCTAGGTGGTACAGGTTGCATAGGTTGATTTGTTCTAGGGGCTTGGTAACCTTGTTGTCTCGGGGGTGCGGTATTTTGGATAGGGTTATTATTTTTGTAGGAGAAGTTTGGGTGATTCCTCCATCCAGGGTTATATGTGTTTGAAAATGGGTTCCCTTGGGTATAGTTCACTTGCTCAGTGTTGGTTTCATTCAACAGATTGCATTCGGCGGATTGGTGTCCTTGCGTTCCACATATCTCACAATTCGGCGAAACTGCGGCAACAGTATTCGGAGTTGTACACATATGTTCGACTCTAAGGGCCAACGCGTCCATTTTAGCCTGCATCATGTCTATAGAGCTTAGCTCATGTATTCCTCCTTGGGCTTCCTTCTTTTCCACTGTCGCTCGTTCTACTCCCCATGATTGATGGTTTTGGGCCATATCCTCGATAAGGGCACTAGCTTCAGGGTAAGGTTTGTTCATCAGTGCGCCACCAGCGGCAGCGTCGATGGTCATTTTAGTGTTATAAAGAAGTCCATTATAGAAGGTTTGGATGATTAGCCAATTCTTTAGGCCATGGTGTGGGCATGCTCTTAATAGTTCTTTATATCTCTCCCAGGCTTCGAACAACGACTCTCCTTGGTGTTGGGTAAATCTAGTTATTAGGTTTCGAAGAAGAGCGGTCTTACTTGGGGGAAAATATCTAGCAAGGAAAACTTTTCTAAGGTCATCCCAAGTTGTTATTGAATTGGGTGGAAGGGAATCTAACCATGATAGAGCTTTATCTCTGAGGGAAAAGGGAAATAATCTTAAGCGTATTGCCTCAGGAGAAGCTCCATTGGTTTTAAAGGTGTCTGCTAATTGAAGAAAGTTTTTTAAATGTTGGTTCGGGTTATCAGTAGCGAGACCTGCGAATTGTCTCTGTTGCACTAATTGCAGCAGGGATGGCTTAAGTTCAAAATTATTGGCTGGGATAGCGGGGTTTACTATACTGGAACTAGGTTCCTCGTTTGATGGTTGGGCGAAGTCCTTAAGAGGTCTTCGATTTTGATCTTCGGCCATAGCTCTCCTATTCCTATGGAAAAATAAACGTGCGCGAGCGTAACGTTCAGGTTCAGCTAGAGGGTCTACTAAACTTCCGGCACTGCGAGTCTTTCGCATTGACCGGTGGGTAACAACCTTAGTCTAAACGGTATAACTACAGGGTAATGAAATTTGACGATATTGGTCCCCGGCAACGGCGCCAAAAACTTGATTGCGTGTTTTTCGCAAGTGTACGAATCACGTCAAAGTAATATAAAAGATTATCGAATCCACAGAGACCAAGTGTCAATCTATCGTACCTGTTGTTATGGTGTTTATCTAAGGCAACTATTTTAAAGGGTTTTAGTAAGGGTGCAATGGTAAATACAATTATAATTTTAAATAATAAATAAAAGACAGGCTCGAATGTAATTCACGTAATCAATGATAATCCAGTACTTGTTAATGGAACTACTTATGGGCAATGTTTTCTCCTTTGAAAAGAACTAATTTAACAGGAACTGTCGCTTTCGCGTATTCAGAACCGAGTTGTACTCTCTAATCAACCCCTCCTATTGTCACGGATAAGAAGGTGCGTACTGCGTTAGAGTAGTAAACCTATTTTTAAGAAATATAGTTTCTTAACAAAGTTGAAAAGTATTTTAACCTGGACTTCTTAGCAAAAAGAGGTTCTTATGAACCAGACTCTAAATCTCATAACGCGTCCGAAAATCGTTTTAAAATCTCTTTTCTTTTTAATCTAAAAACTCCTAATGAACTATACAAAGCGCTTTTGGCTGTTTTTGAAATAGTTAAAAACAATTACTTGAATTGAAAGATAAAATAGCCCTTAGGTGTTTCCACGAACAATTATACTGATTACTGGTTTAATTACGATCCTTACATTCTAACCTTTATGGGATTAGTTAGACATGATAAAGTAAATATTCTTTTTATAGTTTTTCATATAAGTAATTTAAAGCGAGTGCGGGAAGTAAACAAAGTAAATGTGCGAGTGCGGGAAGTAAACAACGTAAATGTGCGAGTGCGGGAAATAAACAACGTAAATGTGCGAGTGCGGGAAATAAACAACGTAAATGTGCGAGTGCGGGAAATAAACAAAGTAAAGTGCGAGAAAATAAATAAAAGTAAAGCAATGCGGAAAAATAAAATACTAACTGGAATTAAAATGGCGGCAGGATTAACTTCCTCCAGAGTGCTCCAAAACTCGAACCACAGACAGATTACAGACTCGATCACTCGATTGCAGAGGCACCCCGATGTGGAATGGCAACTGCTTTATAACTGATATATGCCTAGAGAATTCTAATTCTGGATGAAGAAAAACGAAAATCTAAGGTCCTATTTATAGGAGAAACTGGAAGCGCGAAATGACCGGGACGCCCCTCCACTAAAAAGTGGAGGTTGAGGATTTTTGCCTTGTGGCGCCCGCCACAGGCCTATGGCGCCCGCCACGGTCCCTACAGGGGATGATGTAGTGGGGATCGTGGGTCTTGGAGGTTGAGGAGTGGTCTTGAGACGTGGCCACGTCATGGCTAACCCCATGGCGCCCGCCACAGTGGGTGCCGTAAGTGCAAAATGCTGAATTTCTAGGTTTTCGTCCGTTTTCACTCCTTTTTCGCTCCTTTTCCCGATTCCAGCTCCGATTATTATAAAAACCTGAAAACATAAGAAAACAAAGCAATAACAAAGCAAAACAACAATAAAAGCTAAGAATGCATGCGAAATCGGAGTCAGAAATACGGTGAATTTTAGTGTGATCAGTCTCGACAAATCTTCTTTGACAAAGAGAGAACAACTTGAAAGGGGCCAAAATCCTGATTTAGAGGGATCTAATCATAAAAAAAAAAACCCGCCAGAGACATCTTTAAAGCACAAATACCCTGCACGCACTCATTAGTCGCACATAAAAGTAGAAAGATAAAATAAGGAAACACACAGGGAGGTGGGATCTTAAGGTCAAAAATTAGGGTGCAACAGTATGTGTGTGTGTGTATATGCGCACGCGTGTGTATGTTTGTGCGCACGCGCGTTTGTGTGTGCG
>CAWUDS030000983.1:35000-40000 GCA_963859935.3 Lathyrus sativus | reverse complement strand
GTGTGTGTGTGCACACATGTGCGCGTGTGTGTGTGAGACCGAGCAGGCGCGCGCGCGTGTGTTTGTGTGTGTGTGTGTGTGTGTGTGCGCACCCATGTGTGTTTGTGTGTGTGTGTGTGTGTGCGCGTGTGTGTATGTGTGTGTGTGCGTGTGTGTGTTAACATGCCTGTGTGCGTGTGTGTGTGCATGTGTGTGTATGCGTGTGTGTGTGTGTGCACTCACATGTGTCTGTGTGTGTGCACGTGCGTCTGTGTGTGTGAGTGTGTGTGTGTGTGTGTGTGTGTGTGTGTGTGTGTGTGCGAGTGTGTGTGTGTGTGTGCGAGTAGTGTGCGTTAGTGCATGTGTGCGTGCGTGTGTGTGTGTGTGTGTGCATGTGCGCACGCGCGTGTGGGTGCCTTTGTGATTGCGTGTTTGTGTGTGTGTGCGTGCATGTGTGCGTACGTGGGGCCGTGCGTGCATGAGTGTGTGTGCGTGTGTGCGTGCGTGTGTATGTATGCGCGTGTATGTGTGTGTGCATTCACGTGTGTCTGTGTGTGTGCGCGCGTGTGTGAGTGTGTCTGTGAGTGTGTGTGTGTGTGTGTGTGTGCGAGCGGCGTGCGTTAGTGCGTGCATGCGTATGTGTGTGTGTGTGCATGCGCGCACGCGCGTGTGGGTGCCTATGTGACTGCGTGTTTGTGTGTGTACGTGCATGTGTGCGTACGTGGGGTCGTGCGTGCGTGAGTGTGTGTGCGTGTGTGCGCACGCGTCTGTGTGTTTGCATGCACGCGCGTGCTTGTGTGTGTGTGTTTGTGTGTGTGTGTGCACGCGCGTTTGTGTATGTGTGTATGAGTGTGCGCGCACGTGTGTGTGTGTGTGTGTGTGTGCAAACGCGCGCGCGTGTTTTTTTGCGTGTGCACGCGTGTGTGTTTGTGTGTGTGCGCGCGCACGTATGGGTGTGTGTGTTTTTATGTGTGTGTATGTTTGTGTGTGTGTGTGTGTGTGTGATAGTGTGCTCCCGCGTGTTGTGTGTGTGTATGCGTGTGTGTGTGTGTGTGTGTGTCTGTGTGTGCACACGCGTGCTATTTTGCACGCGAGCGCGTGTCTACGTACGTGTGTATGCGTGTGTGCGTGTGTATGTGCACGTGTGTGTGAATGCGCGCGCGTATGCTTACGCGTGTGTGTGCATGTGTGTGTTTGTACGCGTGTGTGTGTGTGCGTGTGTGTGTATGCCTGTGCGCGTGTACACGCGCGTGCGTGTGTGCGAGCGGCGTGCGTTAGTGCATGCATGCGTGCGTACGTGTGCGTGGGCGTGTGCGCGCATGCGTGTGTCAGCGTGTATGTGTGTGTGTCTGCGTGTTCGCGCGCGTGTGTTTTTGTGCGTGTGTGTCTAAGTGTGCGCGCACGCGTATGTGTGCGTATGTGGGAGCGTGCATGCGAGCGTGTGTGTGTGTGTGCACGTGTGTGTGTGTGTGTGCACATGCGTGTATGCGTGCATGGGTGTGTGTGTGTGTATGTGTGCACACATGCGCGTGTGTGTGTTTGTGTGTGGGCGCGTGCATGAGTGATTGCGCCAATGCGCGCGTGCATGTGTGTGCGTATGTTTGTGTCTGTGAGCACGTGTGTGTGTGTGAGAGAGAGAGTGAGTGTGCGCACCCGTGTCTATTTGCTTGCGTGTGCGTGTGTGCCCGTAAGTGTATATGCACGCGCATGTGTGTGCAGCGTGTGTGTGTGTGTATCTGTGTGTGTGAGAGAGAGAGAGAGAGTGCGCGCACGTGTGTGTGTGTGTGTGTTCGTGTGTGTCTGTGTCTGCAAGCGCGGTTGTGTCTACGTGTGTATGTGTGTGTGTCTGTGCGTGTGTGTGTGCGCGTGTGCGTGGGTGTGTATGTGCGTGTGCGTGAGTGCGTGTGTGTGTATGTGCATGTGTGTGTGTGTGACCGAGCACGCACGCTCGCGTTTTTGTATGTGTGTGTGCGTCTGTGTGCGCGCCCACGTGTGTGTGTGTGCGTGTGTGTGTTTGCATGCCTCTGTGTGTGTGTGTGAGCGCGCACGCGTGTGTGTGTACATGTGTGCGTGTGTATGCGTGTGTGTGTGTATGCGCGTGTGTGTGTTTGTGTGTGTGTGTGGGAACGGCGTGCGTTAGTGCATGCGTGCGTGCGTGTGTGTGTGCACGCACGCACGCGCGTGTGGGTACCTGCGTGTTTGTGTGTATGTGCATGCATGTGTGCATACGTGTGGTCGTGCGTGCGTGAGTGTGTGTGCGTGTGTGCCCACGCGTCTGTGTGTTTGAGTGCACGCGCGTGCATGTGTTTGTGTGTTTGTGTGTGTGTGTGTGTATGTGTGCACGCGCGTTTGTGTATGTGTGTGTGAGTGTGTGAGTGTGTGTGTATGTGCGTGCACGTGTGTGTGTGAGTGCAGACGCGCGCGCGTGATTTTGTGCGTGCGCGCGTGTATGTGTGCACGCGTGTGTAAATGTGTGTGCGTGTGTGCGTGTGTCCGCACGCGCGCGTGTTTGCGTGCGTGTGTTTGTGTCTGTACGTATTTGTATGTGTAACACCCCACTTTACCCCGTACGCGTAATATAATAAATATAAAAAAATAATTCTTAAAATTCATCAGAGTTCTCCAACACAGTGGGATATCACACTAAGTCACTTCATTTCATAAAAATATTCAATATTATTTAGTTTTCAAGTAAGTAGCGGAATACAAATCAATTCTCCAATATAATTCTCCTCGACACGAGGTCATACAACATAAGTCCAATAAATGAATATACGTTACAATAAACAAATAAAGTAGTCAAATAACAACGTAATCCCGTCATCCCATGTTACGTATCAGAGCGACTCCTAAGACTCGATCAAATAGCAACACACTCTAAGCACCACTCAGGTACCTGGTCACCTGTACTCCCAAGAGAGCACACACACAACAACAAAAAGCGGTGAAAACTACATTCAATAAATAAACGGTGAAATACACATGCTAAGGAGTAGTTACACACCACACATAAAATAAGCACAAATAACGCACATACACGTGCCACCTCAATCACTTGGCATTCATAGCCCACACTCAATTACAATAATGCAATGTGACTCACTGACTCGACACAATGCATGTGGTACCAACACAATCTCATACGGTTCACACTAGAACCCGATTCCCGTCGGAATCCAGATAAGTCGTATATACGTTCCTCTGAACTACAACTTATCTCCACAATGACTCCCACATTGAAGTCCGGATGAAACTAGGCACCCATCATGGATTCCCACCTAGCCATCTCCACAAGACACATGATATGAAATGCATGTCAACACAATTATGCAATGTAATACATCATGCATAATTCACGATCAATCTTGATTCACACGAGCCATCCTCTCACCGTAATCCTCTCGGGAATTACCACAATCTCACAAGATTGTCCACATTCGACCATCTTGGCCCACATCTATCAAAACACCAAGACATCATTGAACCAGAACATGATTCTTTACTAAAACATATACACAATTGACTTCTCAAACATAATTAGATATAAAATATTGGGAAAACAATTCCATTATCTATCCTATGTTATAGCTCTGTTCATTAGCTTTCCAACGCCTCGAACAAGGATCAAAACGGACTTACGGATCCAAAGTTACGTCCAAAACAGTTTCGACCGAAAATATGAACATCTGTGACGGACAGAAAGACGTTGTTACGCTCCGGAACTGGTTTTCACTCAATTATTTTTGCGAATCACTTACTCAAAGCACCCAAAACATCACTAAAACATTCCTAAGGTTATACGGGTCTATGGTTTATTATGCTCATCTGGCAACATTTGCAACACATAAAACACTATTTCCTGCAATTGCTCTGAGTACTTCATAGTTACTCACATTTGAATATTCCTATTCCTATAGGGACAACATATTACAATTTTTCCTTCAATTACACTCTACAACATTAAAATTACTTACTATCTGATATTCAATCCCTTCAGGGTCAGACATATAACAATGTCAAGGTTCTGGCTACGAAGGTTCAATTTCCCATAAGTTTTTCCTATATTAATATTCAACGATACATATCATTTGGCCGTTTGGCCATAACCTCATATTCTTACGATTACTTCCCTATTTCCCACAATTAACCCAAATCTCTAAACTTTAGGGAAACCTTAGAGCATCGTATTAATAACGATATAACACATTCATTTCTACATATTTACCCAAATCCCTAAACCTTACATCACCATAACATACCGAAAGGTATACATAGAAAACTATGAAAATCAATACTCCCCATACAATAATCATTCAAGAACAGCAATAATTTTATGGAATTTATCATGCTACGAAAATTAGATAAGAATCCTCAAGAACACATAATTCCTATGAGAGAAAGGACCTCTCACTACCCTCTCATGTTAATTCATCCATATTGAAATCCATTCTCCCCCCTTACCTTAGAATTGAGCTTTTCCTTGATCAACAATGGAGAATTTGGTTCCTCTGCCCTAGCTCTCCTTGTTCGTCAGTTTCTCTTTTTCACGTACTAACTGGTTAATCCTCCACTAACTCTCTATTAACCCCTTAATTAAATTTTAATTCAGTTAATTTAAATTATTACTAATAATAATAATACTAATAATAATAATATCAATAATAATAATAATAATGATATTACTAATAATAATAATAATAGTCTCATTAACATTATTATTAATAATAATTGGAATAATATTAATCACTATAATACTCTTAATATCATAATTAACTTATTTCTTTATCTAGGTCCACAGTACCCCAACTAAGGTCACCTCTCTCCCTTACTCCTAACCTCATACCCTTAATTAAGGACACCACACAACTACACATCACATAAAATACCAAAGCGACTGAATAATTTAAATGAGATGTTACAACTCTCCCCCACTTAAAATATTTTCGTCCTCGAAGATGTATCTGATGAGAACGGTTCCGGATACGACTCTCGCATCTTGCTCTCAAGCCAATTCATTCCTA
>CAWUDS030000983.1:27500-30000 GCA_963859935.3 Lathyrus sativus | reverse complement strand
TGTATGTGTGTGTGTGTGTGTATGTGTGTGCGTTTGTATGCGCGCCCACGTGTGTGTGTGTGTGTGCGTGTGTGTGTTTGCATGCTTGTGCGTGTGTGTGTGTGTGAGAGAGCGCGCGTGTGCGTGCTCGCGTGTGTGTTTGTGCGTGTGTGTGTGCGTGTGTGTGTGTATGCGTATGTGTGTGTGTGTGTGCACGTGCGTGTGTCTGTGTGTGTGTCTGTGTGTAAGTGTGTGTCTGTGTGGGAGCAGCGTGCGTTAGTGCATGCGTGGGTGCGTCTGTTTGTGCATGCGCGCACGCGCGTGTGGGTGCCTGTGTGACTGCGTGTTTGTGTGTGTGTGCATGCATGTGTGCATATGTATGATTGTGCGTGCGTGAGTGTGTGTGCGTGTGTGAGCACGCGTCTGTGTGTTTGCGTGCACGCGCGTGCTTGTGTTTGTGTGTTTGTATGTATGCGTGTGTGTGTGTATGTGCGTGTGCACGCGCGTTTGTGTATGTGTGTGTGAGTGTGTGTGTGTGTGTGTGTGTGTGTGTGTGTGCAGACGCGCGCGCGTGATTTTGTGCGTGTGCGTGTGTGTGTGTGGGCGCGCACGTGCGTGTGTGTGTGTCTGTGTATGCGCGCGCGCACGTCTGGTTGTGTGTGTTTTTGTGTGTGTGTATGTTTTTGTGTGTGTGTGTGTGTATGTGTGTGTGTGTGTGTGATAGAGTGTGCGCACCCGTGTTGTGTGTGTGTGTGCGCGCGTGTGTGTGTATCTGTGTGTGCACGCGCGTGTTTGTGTGCATGCAAGCGGGTGTCTACGTAAGTGTATAAGCGTGTGTGTGTGTGTATGTGCACGTGTGTGTGTGTGCGTGCGTGTGCGTGTGCGCGTGTGTATGCATATGCGCGTGTGTGTGTGTGTTTGTGTGTGTGTGTGAGCGTGCGTGTGCGTACGCGCGTGTGTGTGTGTATCTGTATGCCTGTGTGCATGTGCACGCGTGTGTGTGTGTGTGCGAGCGGCGTGCGTTAATGCAAGCATACGTGCATGCGTGTGTTTCTGCGTGTGCGTGTGCGCACGCACGCGCATGCCTGTTTTCGTGCGCGCATGCATGTGTCAGTGTGTGTGTGTGTGTGTGTGTGCGTGTGTCTGTATGTGCGCGCGCGCGTGTTTGTGTGCGTGTGTGTCTAAGTGTGTCCGCACGCATGTGTGTGTGTGTGTGTGTGTGCGTATGTGGGAGAATGCACGCGAGTGTGTGTGTGTGTGCGTGTGTGTGTGCATGTGTGTGTCACTGTGCGCATGCGTGTATGCGTGCATGGGTGTGTGTGCGCGTGCATGTGTGTTTTAGTGCGCGTACGCGCGCACAGGGCTCGCTTGTGTGTTTGTGTGTGTGTGTGGGCGCACGTGTGTGTGTGTACGCGCGCGTGTGTATGTGGGTGTGTGTGCGTGTAGGTGCACGTATGCACACACGCGTGTGCATGTTTGTGTTTGTATGCACGTGCAGGAGTGAGTGCGCTCGCGTGTGTGTGTGCGAGTGTGTGTGCGCGCACGTATGTGTGTGTGCGTGTGTGTGTGTGTGTGCTTGTGTGTGTGTGTATTCGTGTGTGCATGTGCACGCGCGTGTGTTGGGTGTGTGTGTTGGTGTTTGTACGTACTTGTATGCGCGCACGCGAATGTGTGTGTGTGCGCGTGTGTATGTGCAAGTGTGTGTATGCGCGCGTGCGTGTGTGCGTACATGTGTGCGTGGGTGTGCGTGTGTATGTGTGTGTGAGTGTGTGTGTGTGTGTGTGAGAGAGCGCACATGTGCGCGTGTGTGTGTGTGTTTGATTCCGCGCACGCACGTGCACATGTTCGTGCGTGTGCGTGTGATTGTGTGTGCGCGCGCGCACGTGAGTGTGTGTCTGTGTGTTTGTGTGTGAGAGAGAGAGAGTGTGTGTGCACGCGCATGTGTGTGTGTGTGCGCGTGTCTGTGTGTCTGTGTGTGCACGTGCATGTTTGTGATCACGCTAGTGCGTGTGTGCCTGTGTGTGCGTGGGTGTGTGTGTGCGTGTGCGCGTGCGTTTGTGCGTACATGTGTGCGTGGGTGTGCGTGGGTGTGTGTGAGTGTGTGTTTGTGTGTGTGTGTGTGTGTGTGTGCATGTGCACGTGCGTTTGTGTATGCGAGTGTGTGTGTTAGTGTGTCTGTGTGTGTGTATGTGTGGGCGTGGGCGCATGCGCGCGCGTGTGTGTGTGTGTGTGTGTGCACGTGCGTGTGTGTGTGTGTGTGCACGCGTGTGTTTGTGTATGTTTGTCAGTCTGCGTGTGCACGCGTGTGTGAGGGTGTGCCTGCGCACGTGGGTGTATGTATGTGTGAGTGCGTACGTGCGTGCCTGCGTGTATGTGTGTGTGTGCGAGCACACGCACGTGTGTGTAGGTGTGTGTGTGCACGCGCATTTGTGTATACGTGTGCGTGCGTGTGTGTGCGCATGCGTGTATGGGTGCATGGGTGTGTGTGTGTGTGTGCGCACACATGCGCGTGTGTGTGTTT
>CAWUDS030000983.1:0-22500 GCA_963859935.3 Lathyrus sativus | reverse complement strand
CGTGCACGCGCATGTGTCTGTGTGCGCGCGTGTGCATGTTTGTGTGTGCACATGCGCGTGTGCATTTTTATGTGTGTGCGCATGCATTCGTGCGTGCGTCCATGCGCGTGTGTGTGCGTGTGTGTCTGTGTGTGTGTACGCACGTGTGTGTGTGTGTATGTGGGTATGTGTGTGTGTGTGAGAAAGAGAGAGAGAGTGTGCGCACGGGTGTTTGTTTGCTTGCGTGTGTGTGTGTGTCCGTGTGTGTATGTGCATGTGTGTGTGTGCGTATGTGTGTTTGTGTGTGTGCACGTGCGTGCATGTGTATGTGTGTGTGTGTGTGTGTGAGAGAGAGAGAGAGAGTGGGCACGCGCGTGAGTGTGTATGTGTGTGTGTGTGCGTGTGTGTGCATGTGTATGCGAGTGTGTTTGTGTGTGTGTCTGTGCGTGTGTGTGCGAGGGCACGCATGCGCGGGTGTGTGTGTCTGACTCCACGCACGCGCGCGCATGTTCATGTTTGTGTGTGTGCGTGTGTGTGTGCGCACGCACGTGAGTGTGTGTCTATGTGTGTGTGTGTTTATGTGTGTGTGTGAGAGTGTGCGCACGCGTGTGTGTGTGTGTGTGTCTGTGTATGCACGTGCATGTATGTGAGCACGCCAGTGCGTGTGTGCGTGAGTGTGTGTGTGTGTGTGTGCGTGGGTGTGTATGTGCGTGAGCACGCGTGCGCGTGTGTGTGTTGGCATGTGTATGTTTATGCATGTGTGTGTGCATGCGCGTGTGTGTGTGCGAGCGACGTGCGTTAGTGCATGCGTGTGTGCGTGCGTGTTTGTGTGTGTGAGAGTCTTTGTGCGCCCTCGCTGATAACGCAAAATTGTATATATAAAATGACATGTGTTTTAACTAATATTTGACTGATTTCACTCCGAATTCAGGACATTCCATGCTATTTGTCTAAGTATTATGCAAGTATTCGAAGAACATGTCCAAGCAAAGCAATATGAAGAAAAGGAGCAAAAACAGGTGAAAAACCAAGAGAAAAACAGCAGAAACGAATTTTACTGATGTGACGACCGTCACGTGGCCGTTACGCTCGTCATGCGTATGACGACCGTCACACCTCCATGACGACTGTCATGCACCCAGAACGTGCAGAATGAAGTCACGTGCTAAAATTCCCCCTCAAAGACCAAAAGTGTGGCCACTAACTCCTACTTTTCTGCCTCAAACCCACTTCCTGAAGGAATAACCGTTAGATACTCTCTCTCTATAAAAGGAAGAGGTTGGGACCTGAAAAAGGGAGCCGCATTCAAGACAACGAAGTGCTGCCAATTTATCTTCAGAGCAACCTTACCGTTTTCATATTCTTATTTGTTTCTCTTTTCCTTCTCTGTATTCTTTGGTATTTTGTACTTTCCATTTTCTTGTACGATCAATTGGCACAAAGACCAGAATCCTGCCAACATTGTGGAGGATCTGCCCAAAAGCCAATTGGAATATTTCCAGGTTTTCATTTTAATCGTAATTGCAATTTTCATTATGATGTATGTTCTTAATTACTGCTTTTATTTATGTATTATCATTTCTTTTTCCATGTCTAGCTAAATTACCGTAATCGATATGTAATAACAATTCGGACGGGATTTGATAATAATTGGCGTAATCTTTCTCTTTTCAAAACTCAGTTATGGTTTTAGTTTTTAATCAAAAACTCTAAATAAACCTTTGTCACGACAGTGAGAAGCTATTTACGGTGGTTTTGCCACGACAGTGAGAAACCATATTAAGGTACGAACCAACAAGCGACAGCTGCGGCTAAGACCGGATAGTAAAAACTAGGCATTCGATTTAAAAACAGCAAAAGCGCTTTAAAAAGGATTAGAACTTAGAGATTTTCAAAAGGTAACTTTAACCCCGAACGGAATAGCGACAACATACGTTCCGCCTTAGAGTTGCGACTAGCGTCAACAACCATCATGAGACAAAAGTCTTTAGATCACTATTTTCTTCTTAAACTAAGTTTGAAAACACTTAATACGCCAGTAAATTGTCGAATCCCCGAAGAACAAAATTATTGCATATCGATTCATAAATTCATATCTTAAGTAAAAGTTTTAGTTCCCTTTAGTTTACGCATTTATTTCACTATTATTCAACTTGAAACCAAACCGACCAAGCTAAACACTGTAACACCCGATAATACTAGATTGATTACGAGTCCCTGTGGGATCGATATCTATTATTACTACGCGATAGACTGTGCACTTGCAGTTAGATTTGTTAGACATAGAAAGTCGCGATCAAGTTTTTGGCGCCGTTGTCGGGGACCCGTTTAGTCAATAGTGTAATCCTTTGTTACACAGTATAGACTAGGTTAACAATTTTCTCTCCCTCTACTCGCTCTTCGATTGTATGCCAAGTACTCGCTCACAAGGCGAAATCTTACAATCTACAATCGCCGAACTAGAGCGCTTCTTACATCTAAGAAGGCGCATCGTCGAATATCAACGAAGACACAACATTCCTGATCTTCAAGCTCATCCTCCTGTTGAAGAAGCAAAGATGGCTGAAGGACCTCAGAACAAACCGCTGAAGGCATACGCTACACCCTCTCAGATGGAGTCTCGAAGTAGCATAGCTGCCCCAGCTATCAATCGAACCGATTTCGAACTAAAACCGTCATTGCTGTCAGCTGTAAAACAAAATCAATTCTCAGGAAATGCAACTGAGGATCCAAATGAACACTTAACGAAGTTTGTGCAATACGCAGACACAGTGAAAGCAAATGGAGTAACTCCAGACGCAATAAGACTTCGTCTTTTCCCTTTCTCTCTTAGAGATAGAGCGTGGACATGGTTACAATCCTTACCATCCAACTCCGTTACGACGTGAGAACAGTTGAAGAACGTTTTCTTAGCAAGATACTTTCCGCCAAGCAAAACTGCTATGCTTAGAGCCCAAATCAACGGATTTCGACAAAAAGATACTGAATCTCTCTACGAAGCGTGGGAAAGGTTCAAAGATATGATGAGAACATGTCCTCACCACGGTCTAGAAGACTGGGTGACGATCCATACTTTCTATAATGGGCTTCTATACAACACCAGATTAACGGTAGACGCCGCCGCGGGCGGTGCACTTATGAATAAGCCATACGACGAAGCCTATCAACTAATCAAAAACATGTCTCAGAACCACTACCAATGGGGAGGTGAACGCTTTCCAGCAGAGAAACCCGCAGCGAAAGGTGGGATGTATGAGATCAGCAGCCTTGAAAAGTTCAATGCTAAAGTAGGTGCTCTAGCACAAAAAATCGACAGTCTGACCGTTAACCCAACTGCAACCGTCGCTGCTGTAACTCCAAACTGCGAGTTATACAGAATCGCCACTCATAATGCGCCCGAGTGCCCATTGCTGGCCGGAATCCCACCAGACCAAGTAAATTACGCTCAAGGAAATCCTTACGCAAATACCTATAACCCAGGATGGAGGAACCACCCAAACTTTTCCTACAAGAACGATAATGCCTTGCAAGCACCAGGTGCTCCGCCAGGATATCAGAAACCAGCCGCTGCTGCCCAGACTGCCCCTAGGAAATCAAACCTCGAGTTGATGATGGAAAAATTCATAGCTACTCAAGCTCAAACAAATAAAGAATTCCTAAATCAAAACATACACACTAGCGAGCAAATTAAACAGCTGACCGGAAAAGTAGACGCTTTAGCCACCTACAACAAAATGCTCGAAACGCAGATATCACAAGTGGCTCAACAACAAGCCTCTGCAGCTGCCCCAGCTGGAACATTTCCAGGACAGCCCGAACCTAATCCGAAAGGTCACACAAACGTTGTTATATTAAGAAGTGGAAAAGAATTGGAAGGCCCAACAGATCCTAGGAACGAAGATCTAGTAATGCAACAGAAATCCGATAAACCAACCGAAAAGGAGTCTGAAACATAAAAGAAGGAATGTGACGAGCAGAAAGCCGCCAAAGATGAAAACTCATATGTGCCTCCAGCGCCATATAAACCACCTATCCCTTATCCTCAAAGATTAATAAATTCCAAAACTTCAGGACAATTTAAGAAATTTGTTGAACTTCTGAAACAACTAAACATCACTATTCCTTTCACAGAAGCAATAACTCAAATGTCGTCATACGCTAAGTTTCTTAAAGAAATCTTGTCTAATAAAAGGAAAATAGAGGATAACGAGACAGTGACACTTACTGCCGAATGTAGCGCAATCATTCAAAACCACATGCCTCCTAAACTAAAAGACCCAGGTAGTTTCTCCATACCCTGCGTCATAGGAAAGTTCGTTATAGACAAAGCTCTATGTGATCTAGGAGTCAGTGTAAGCGTCATGCCTTTATCTATATGCAAAAAGCTGAATATGGGAGAACTAAGACCAACTAAAATGTTCGTACAATTAGCTGACCGATCAGTCAAATACCCCATCGGAATACTGGAAAACGTTCCAGTACGCATAGGACAATTCTATATCCCAACCGACTTCATAATCATGGACATCAAAGAGGACTCTGTTACTCCAGTTATCCTAGGAAGACCGTTCCTAGCTACAGCCGGAGCTATTATAGACGTAAAGAAAGGAAGGCTAACATTCGAAGTAGGAGAAGAAAAGATAGAGTTCATCCTTACTAAATTCTTGAAGGCACCAGCCATCGATGACACATGCTATATAGTAGATGTAATTGACGAATGCATACGAGAATTAGAAAAGGAGGAAACTACATATTCTGAAATCATGAAAATCCAGATCCCTGCTATTCATGAAGACGACAACTGGCGTGCACCATACAAAGATGATAGTTTGAGCGAGATCTTAGCACTCACTCCAAATCACATGCCAGGTCCGAAAAACCCAGCTTTAGAACCTAAAGAGCTACCCAAAACTCTCAGGTATGAATTCCTAGCTACAGAATTCAAAAGACCAGTAATAGTAAACGCTCATTTAGGACAATCAGAAACTGAGTGATTATTAGAAGTCCTAAGGAGATACCCAACTGCGTTAGGCTATAATATAAGCGATCTAAAAGGCATAAGTCCCTCCATCTGTATGCACCGTATCATGCTGGAGGAAGACTGCAAAACTTCAAGAGAACATCAGAGAAGGATAAACCTGATCCTAAGCAATGTAGTCAAAGACGAGGTGAAAAAGCTACTAGACGCAGGAATCATATACCCGATCTCCGACAGCCAATGGGTCAGCCCAGTACACGTAGTACCCAAGAAAGGAGGCGTTACTGTAGTGAAGAATGCAAAAGGTGAATCGATAACCCAAAGAGTTGTGACTGGAAACAGGATGTGTATCGACTACAGAAAACTGAACAAGGCAACTCGGAAAGATCACTTCCCTTTACCTTTCATAGACCAAATGTTGGAAAGACTAGTGAAACATTCGTACTTCTGCTATCTAGATGGTTATTCGGGATTCTTTCAAATCCCTATTCACCCCGATGACCAGGAAAAGACAACATTCACCTGTCCTTATGGTACTTTTGCCTACCGCCGAATGTCGTTCGGACTATGCAATGCTCCAGCAACCTTTCAAAGATGCATGATGGCAATCTTCGCAGATTTCATAGATGACATCATGGAAGTGTTCATGGATGACTTCTCTGTATGCGGACAAAGCTTCGAAAGCTGCCTGTCGAGTTTAGAAATGGTACTCAAAAGATGCGCCAAAGTGAACCTTGTCCTTAATTGGGAAAAATGTCATTTCATGGTCCGACAAGGCATTGTTTTAGGACACGTCATCTCTGAAAAGGGGATCGAAGTTGACAAAGCTAAAATAGAGATCATAAAGGATCTCCAACCTCCGAAAACCGTACGACAAATACAAAGCTTCTTAGGACACGCTGGATTCTACCGAAGATTCATAAAGGATTTCTCGAAAATCACAAAACCTCTTACAGGTTTGTTAATGAAAGATGTCGAGTTTATCTTCGACAAAGAATGCTTAGAGGCATTCGAAACTCTAAAGTCAGCACTTATCACCGCACCAATCATGCAACCCCCAGATTGGCGACTACCATTCGAAATCATGTGCGATGCGAGTGATTACGCCGTAGGCGCAATTCTAGGACAAAGGAAAGACAAGAAGCTTCACGCTATCTAGTACGCCAGTAGAACATTAGACTCTGCCCAAATGAACTACGCCACAACAGAAAAGGAACTCTTAGTAGTCGTGTTCGGTCTTGACAAATTCCGTTCATACTTGGTAGGAGCCAAAATAATCATATACACAGACCACGCTGCCATTAGGTACCTAATAAGCAAAAAGGACGCCAAACCCAGATTATTGAGATGGATCCTGTTATTACAAGAGTTCGACTTAGAAGTTAAAGATAAGAAGGGGACCGAGAACGTAGTTGCAGACCACTTATCCCATATAGAGGGCATAAAACAAGAACCCGTGCCTATCAATGACGATTTCCCCTAAGAACGTCTGATAGCTAAATTGGAAAGCGATATGTCTAACTCTACTTCGGAAGAACCGGAACTGGAAAAAGCCGTGGAAGCTGTCTATGCCCAAGCCACTCTGCCATGGTTTGCCGACATCGTTAATTACCTAGCCGCAGGCATGCTTCCACCGGACCTGACTTATCAACAAAAGAAGAAATTCTTCCATGACTTAAAGCACTACTACTGGGACGAACCTCTACTCTTCAGACGAGGTGCCGACAACTTATACCGTCGTTATGTCCTAGAGGAAGAAATAGAAGACATCATCACCCAATGTCATTCAGCACCATATGGTGGTCATGCTAGCACCTCAAAGACGTGCGCTAAAATTCTACAATCTGGCCTATTTTAGCCCAGTCTCTGGAAGGACGTCCATATCGCTGTACTAAAATGCGATCGGTGCCAACGCACTGGCAACATCTCACGACGCGATGAAATGCCTCAGAGAGGAATCTTGGAAGTAGAAATCTTTGACGTTTGGGGAATCGACTTCATGGGACCTTTCCCATCTTCTTTTGGAAATAAATATATACTCGTCGTTGTCGACTATGTATCGAAATGGATAGAGGTCGTTGCCGCTCCAACAAATGACACGTGAGTAGTCGTTAAACTCTTTAAAAACGTAATCTTTCCAAGATTCGGTGTGCCTAGGCTCATCATTAGTGACGATGGTTCGCATTTCATATCGCGAATCTTTGACAAACTCCTCTCCAAATACGGAGTCAAACACCGCGTAGCCACACCGTATCATCCATAAACTAGTGGACAAGTGGAGGTTTCGAACAGGGAAATAAAGCAAATTTTAGAAAAGACTGTCGCAACCTCCAAGAAAGGTTGGTCCTCAAAGTTGAACGAAGCTTTATGGGCTTATAGGACCGCCTTTAAGACACCGATAGGCACCACACCATTCAAACTAGTCTACGGAAAATCATGCCACCTGCCGGTAGAGTTAGAGCATAAAGCCTTCTGGGCTATTAAGACACTAAACTTCAACTACACTGCGGCAGGCGAAAAGCGAATCTTGAACCTTCATGAATTGGAAGAGCTAAGATTAGACGCGTACGAGAATGCACGCATCTACAAAGAAAGGACCAAGAAATGGCATGATAAACGCTCAATCCGGAAGCAATTCAGAGTGGGAGACATCGTGCTCCTATTCAACTCCAGATTGAAACTATTCCCTGGAAAACTAAAATCGAGATGGTCTGGACCTTTTGAGGTCACCAAAGTCCTTAAGAGTGGAGCTGTTGAAGTCAAGAATCAAATCAACGCACCGTTTATAGTAAACGGACAGCGTTTGAAACATTATAATCAAAGTGAACACAACGACCACGTGAGCAATATGAAATTGCTCGAGATTCCCAAATAGCTTATATCCAAGCTATCGCCAGGCTTCTGACGTTAAAGACAGCGCTGATTGGGAGGCAACCCAAAATTTTTCCATATTTTCCTTCTAAATTTATTAAAACTATTCTTTTTGTTAATTTATGATATTCTATAAATTTCTATTATCTTATTTTCCAATATTTATATTTATTTTATATTTTTTTCTCTTTTATCACTCTTTATTTCTTAAAAATATGATCTGAGTGAATGTGATTTTTTTCAGGATTTTAAAAGTCATTCTACTTTTCTTCCGTTTTATCCGACTAACGAGTATGGCCGACATCGACGTTACGACTGTTGTGTTTAGAGGACGAGCTCATCAGGCCAGATTCGAGGCACTGACTCAAAGAAACTTTGCTTCGACTCTGTACTACGATACCCCAACCATGGACAAGCTAGGAATCCAGGATAACATTCAGTACTTATTTTACCAATTAGGCTGGGAGCAAACTGCTCTAAAGACCCGATTTGCTACCTTCCGCAAACTGACATTCGAATTCCTTAGCTCCCTAAGTTACTTACCTGAATATGGCTTTGGATCCACTAAAGAGTTAATAACCTTTAGAATGTTTGGAATAGACCAAACGCACAACCGTACCATGTTAGCTAACATCCTAGGCTTCCCTAGCGGACCTTTTGTGTTTACCGCCACTGAAGAGGATTTTGATCTTGAATTAGACCAATTCTGGGGTTCCATCACCGGAAACTATCACCCAGAACCGAGCGACATGCACAACAACGAGATACACAATCCAGCCTTCCGCTATTTCCATAGGATATTAGCCCATACCCTCTTTGGTAAGGAAGAAAACATTACAACAGTCTCAAAGGACGAGTTGTTCATCCTTTTCTGTGCTTCACAAGGACGCCCTGTAAATGCTGTCCCTTTTATGATGAGGGCATTTACACGCCTCAATCAGGATCCGCACTCACCCATTTTAATAGGAGGCCTAGTCACCATGATCGCCCATGAAATTGGCCTGAGGTATTACCTGAACAAAGCCGTTCGTTTCGGCAACCTCAGAGCAATGGACATCCAGTTCTGCTTCAATAAACGCATTCTAGGTACCTTAGGACCAGGAGCCTACGAATACCTCATAGCTGATCAACCTGTCCACCTTTTCACACTGCCCAACCATGAGCTAACTAGTATCCATAACAAAGACAATTGGCTTTATGAATTGGACGAGCCTATGGGACCTCCATCACCTCACTCCACACCCCAGGCTTATATGTATGACAGTGATCAAATCTCATAAGCACATGACTATTTGTACTACCAAGATTATGAGTCCGAAGTGGAGATCGATCCTGAGACCCCTCCTAACTACCATAATTTTCCTGACCCCACGCCTGAACAAAACACAAATAAGTTAGACACTGTTCTGAGAACTGTAGACGACCTCAAGCTGGAAGTAACCACTATCAAAGATGAATTAACGCAGCTTCATATGGATTTCGTTACCTTCATGGACTTGGTTAGCGACCAATTTAATGACGTTGTTCAGCAGATCAACAAATTGAAGAAACCGACAGAGTGATATCTTAGTTTTCGCTTTAATTTAAGTTTACTGCATTTTACATTGTTTGACATTAGTTCATTTTGCAATTGTTTCCTCGTTTTGGATATTGTACTACCTTACACTCATTTTTCGATTTAATGCTATTTTCATTTCAGTATTTTCCCTTAATTATGTTTCCTGTTAACTTTTATTTTGTCATTCGTCCATCATAAGTCATAATACCATATTCTCCACTGTTAAAACGCCCCACAAGTGAAATTCTGCAGTTCTGCAGACTTTGCTGATGTGACGGTCGTCACATTCCCATGACGGTCGTCATGCGTGTTACGACCGTCACACATCCTTGACGGTCGTCATGCAGAAAAAACCCCAATTCTGTCTAAAACAGAGTTGCGCCCCTCTCCACCTCCTCTCCCCTAATTCCCCACTATCCCATTATTAAAACCCACCCAAAACCCTCCGAATCCCCCATAAAACCTCCACCATTTTCAACCTCCAATTCACCCTTATATATTACCCTCTGCATTCCCTTGCCTCACCATTCTCTGAAACCCCATATTCTCAAACCTCTGCACTTCTATCACAAAAAATGGCCAGCCAAACTAGTGCAAACCCCGATTTGAGCAACATCACCTTCTGAGAAGGAGAGGCCGGCGAACGGCAGCAGACTAACTTCCTAGCATTCCATCAACGGTCGCTTCAACCGACCAGGTATGCTCACTTGGATTCTCTGACGGAACTCGGGATTCTCGACGGCGTCACTTGGATGTTGTAGAGAGCCGGCATCTGACATCTCTGCACCAATCCCCAACCCACCTACGAGCAACTCACTCTGGAGTTTCTCAGCTCTTTCGCATACATAACATCATCCGGCGATGCCAACTAACTTCACGGCGCCGCCTGCTTTCGTCTGTTCGACACTGAATATCAGGTCCCCTAGGACCGCATCGTCGTCATTCTACAGTTAACTCACAACGACGATGCTCACCACCGCATCTCCGATCAGTTCTACCAAGAGGCCTTCCCTCTCTGGAACCGACTGACCGGAACCACTCCAGACAGTTGGGACACGCTGAACACCACTCATATCCACAACCCAGCTATCCGCTACTTCCACCGCGTGTTGAGCAACACAATATTCGCTCGTGACAATAACCATAAGGTCAACTCGAAGGAGCTGTTTTTCCTCCGCTGCGTGTTCGCTTCAGAGCCGGTTAACGCCGCCCAGTTTCTCTTGGCTCACATCCAAGCCAATTGTAACCGCGACTCTAAACCTTTCTATTTCGGTGGCATCATCACATCCATCGCCATAGGCCTCGGTCTTGGCGACCGCCTCCAGAAACTCCGTCAGATGCCCCCCGTATTCCTGGACACCGACCACTGCCGCGCCTCCCACCTCATCAAGGCCCGCCGTGATGGGAGATATCATCCTGTAGTGAGAGGCCGCACTATCTAGAGCATCATCATGCCTTCACGCACCCGGATGCATCCAGAGGACAGAGCCAACTGGCTCTTCGACACCAATGCCCCTGCTGCCCCAACACAGGATAATATCCAAGAGCCCAGGGACGAAATTCAAGAGGAGCTAGACAGAGCCGAGCAGCCTGAGCCATCACAAGCAGCTGTTGCCGCAGGCCCTTCCACGCGCCGCCGCCCCCGTCCTGCTACTGATGACACATCTGCGGCCCTCCTCCACTGCATCGAGCAACAGAACCAGATGATGCTTATGATGGAGCAGTAGAACCGAAGGGCTGAGGAATTTGAGGCATGGCAGAGAGAGCAAACCGGCCAAATTCAGCAATCTTTGCAGATGATGCACGATATCCATTCCGGCATGGCCGATGAGATGGCACACCTCACTGTGCGAGTCCACGGTCTCCGAGATTACATATTCCACACCGTAGCTCTGAACCTCGCCGCCCGTGACCCCCTAGCCAGAGGTCGAGGAAGAGATCGACGAGGACGGGAATTGTAGTATTTTTTCATTTTTGCCATTTTTGTTGTTTTTTCTTTATTTCCTTTGTATTCCTCCCTTCCGCATTCTTTCAAATCAGTGAGGACACTGATTGAGATAGTGTGGGAGCAGATCATTATTTCCCTTTTCATTTCCCTTTCTCATGTTATTTCCCATTGTACTTTTTCTTTCGAATTCTCAATTTAAAGTAATTTTAAATTTCGGCAAATAAGCTCTTTTATATATATATATATATATATATATATATATATATATATATATATATATATATATATATATATATATATATATATATATATATATATATATATATATATATATATATATATATATATATATATATATATATATATATATATATATATATATATATATATATATATATATATATATATATATATATATATATATATATATATATATATATATATATATATATATATATATATATATATATATATATATATATATATATCCGTTACGTGAACTCCCCGCGCTTCATATAACCATATACAAAGAAATTTCTAAACTCCTTGCCTCAAAGCATCACGAGGACACGCCAAAGTTCAATCAAGTATGGAAATCCCGAGAAGAAAATTCTAACAATTCCATCACCGTCCTGACACCTTACACCTCCAGTTTATGCGAGTCCGTTTCACTACCTACACGTACCGAAGCTTCAAGCTCCTACTCAAACGTAGCCCCCAGTAGTTTATACAAGCAGTCAGCACCATCCTAAATGCTTCTAAGCAATGAAACCGATGCAAATAAGTGTGTGATCTCTAACTCAAAATGAAAAATCATGAAGAAGAAAAGTCATATAGCCTGAGTATAGAGACATGTTCCTTCTAAGTTAGGTGCTCCTCACCCGAGCATTTAACCCAACGGTACAGAAAGTCTTTGAAAATCAATAGCATAAGCTTATGTGCAAAGAAGAATCGAAATAGAAAAGAGATCATAGCCACTAACAGGTTGACTTGCCACGAAAGTATATGGATAACGGGCTTAATGTGACTGCGCCAGAACAAACCGGGTAAAACTTGTTGTAAGGAACTTGACGCCAAGCTGCAGTAGCATGATTGGAACTGGCTTGCATAAAAGGGGGGCCTTCGAAGACTTACAACTCAGTGTCACCACCGTATGTGTTTTGTTTCAATTTAAGTCTTGGCCTTCCTAACTTATGATTTGAAAAAAAAAACCTTTCGGAAAGGAGAAGCGTGCTGCGTGTTTGCCATATTTTCAATTTTTCCAACTTTTACTTGAGGACAAGTAAAGATTCAAGTTTAGGGGAGTTTGATAACACGAAATTGTATATATAAAATGACATGTGTTTTAACTAATATTTGACTGATTTCACTCCAAATTCAGGACATTCCATGCTATTTGTCTAAGTATTATGCAGGTATTCAAAGAACATGTCCAAGCAAAGCAATATGAAGAAAATGAGCAAAAACAGGTGAAAAACAGATGAAAAACCAAGATAAAAACAGCAGAAACGAATTTTACTGATGTGACGACCGTCACATGGCCGTTACGCTCGTCATGCGTGTGACGACCGTCACACCTCCATGAAGACCGTCATGCACCCAGAACGTGCAGAATGAAGTCACGTGCTAAAATTCCCCCTCAAAGACCAAAAGTGTGGCCACTAACTCCTACTTTTCTGCCTCAAACCCACTTCCTGAAGGAATAACCGTTAGATACTCTCTCTCTATAAAAGGAAGAGGTTGGGACCTGAAAAAGGGAGCCGCATTCAAGACAACGAAGTTCTGCCAATTTATCTTCAGAGCAACCTTACCGTTTTCATATTCTTATTTGTTTCTCTTTTCCTTCTCTGTATTCTTTGGTATTTTGTACTTTCCATTTTCTTGTACGATCAATTGGCACAAAGACCAGAATCCTGCCAACATTGTGGAGGATCTGCCCAAAAGCCAATTGGAATATTTCCAGGTTTTCATTTTAATCGTAATTGCAATTTTCATTATGATGTATGTTCTTAATTACTGCTTTTATTTATGTATTATCATTTCTTTTTCCATGTCTAGCTAAATTACCGTAATCGATATGTAATAACAATTCGGACGGGATTTGATAATAATTGGCGTAATCTTTCTCTTTTCAAAACTCAGTTATGGTTTTAGTTTTTAATCAAAAATTCTAAATAAACCTTTGTCACGACAGTGAGAAGCTATTTACGGTGGTTTTGCCATGACAGTGGGAAACCATATTAAGGTACGAACTAACAAGCGACAACTGCGGCTAAGACCGGATAGTAAAAACTAGGCATTCGATTTAAAAACAGCGAAAGCGCTTTAAAAAGGATTAGAACTTAGAGATTTTCAAAAGGTAACTTTAACCCCGAATGTGATAGCGACAACATACGTTCCGTCTTAGAGTTGCGACTAGCGTCAACAACCATCGTGAGACAAAAGTCTTTAGATTGAAGGTGTGAAAAATACACAAGAAAGGGGGGGTTTGAATTGGGTATTTGGTTACTTAAAAACTTTTGCCATCTTCTTCTGTGTTGTTTCTAGATGTAGCAATGCGGAAGCATAAACAATAAACTAAACAAGTAAAGAACACAAGATATATCCTGGTTCACTTGAGCAACTCTCAAGTTAATCCAGTCCACCCTTCCAAGGTGATTTCGCCTTACTCACTGCAAGGACTTAATCCACTATAACCAAACAGATTACAGTTGCACAAGCTAACTGCAAGTGACTAACAACTTGACAATGACACGTTCAGGGATCCCCAAGGATATAACGTTCATTGACACCTTAATAGAATCCGATCACTAAAGATCTCCTATTAGGATTTCCACAAATGACTACTGTCACTTGTCATCTCAAGTATACTGATCTTCACAAGATCACTTGAGGAACCACTAATTCTAAAATAGAATATTGTGTTGCCGGAGATTACATAAGTGCTTCTCAAATAAGCAGATTACTCCTAATTAAGTTCCTAGCAAGTATTGAGCAACAACTCCTTGCTTTCTAATATAAAAACTAATCTAATAATAAATCTCTAAGAGATTATTAAAACATAGCTTTTATATTACTTAAGAGCTTTTCTTCATGGCAACAGTAGCACAACAGCGCAAGTAGCAAATACGAGCAACAGCTCCAGCCACTTAGTAACCACTTCAGCTCACCAAGCAACATTTGAATAATCAAATGATTCTGCCTTTATAGTGCTTCCAAGAATGACGTTGTGAGGATAGAAAAGTCCTTTCTATTTCCAACGGTCATATTCCAACGGATAGAATGAGCACGTGTTGGATGACATCACTTTCTTGTCCTTTTCCATAAGCACATGATTTATCATATTTGAACAGCAACAACTTATCTGATGTAACATGTCTTGCATCTGGATGAATCTTCTTCTGACACAATCTTCCACTTCAGAATCCAGTCTTCAGCATTCCAAGAACTAAGTTTCCTCTGAAACAATCTTGAGAATCTTCATGACTAATTCTTCAGAAACCATGTCTTAAGAATCTTCAGAGCCTTGACCTTCAGAACACTTCTTCAGAGTCTTGACCTTCAGAACACTTCTTCAGAGTCTTGTTCTTCAGAACACTTCTTCAGAGTCTTGTTCTTCAGAACCTGTCTTCAGAGTCTTGACCTTCAGAACCTGTCTTCAGAGTCTTCAGAGTCTTCAGAGTCTTGACCTTCAGAACCAGTCTTCAGAGTCTTGACGCACTTGGTCTTCAGAGCCTTCAGCCTTCAGAACTTCAAGTCATCAGAGTCTTCAGCACTTTGTTCTTTATAGGACTCACTCTTCAGAGACGCTCGTTAGCTTCCAGATCAGATGCATAACTCATAGCAGAATCTATAGATGCATTGCAACTGCAATATCCAGCATCCTTGATTCTGTACTGAACATGATCAGATGCAGAGACAAACTTGCTTCTTCACTGAGCTTCATTTGCTTTTAGATCAGATGCACTTCTTCAGAGCAGAAACCACAGGAGCATTGCAACTGCAATATCCAGCACCCTTGGTTCTTTACTGATGGTGATCAGATACATAAGCAAACTAGCTTCTTACAAGCACTTCATGACGTCACATTAAGTAATTCCATAAGTTACTAGCTGCACACGTTGCTTTTGTTTGTTTGGTCTAATATATTTAATTTAATATGACCTGCACATAACAAACATTAAACCATAAAATGGTTCTTTCACAAATACTCAATTGTTATCATCAAAACATAGAGATAATCCTGTAGAGACAAATCTTGCTCTTACAATCTCCCCCTTTTTGATGATGACAAAAACATGTATTTTGATAAAACATTTTATACAGGGTAATCACCAAGCATTAACCTATTCAGAGTTCTAAGCAACTGCTCCCCTTGAATGTGTTAATCTTAAAAACATTTTTATGCTTGTTCAGAGACATACTCTGATCCCAAGACTTACAAAAAATAAATTTGATAAAACACAATCAAATAGAATAGAATAGAAGGAATACTTCCCTACAATATAAGAGAGCATGAGTCTTCAGCATCTGGACTAGTTCAATCAGAACTTCCATCTTCAGATCTTTAGAACTTATCTTCTCTAAGCATTGTATCAGGGTCATATAACTTCAGAATCTTCTAAAGCATTTTCTCTTATTCTTCAGAACATCCTTCAGATGAGAAACTCCCCCTGAGTTTCAGACTGGGTGAAAATCAAATATCCTGACTTGTGAACCTTCCTGGGAGAACTCCCCCTGATTACAATATGTCAGATATTTGGATCTTCTGATCTTGATACAGTCTTGATTCTGCTTTTTCAAACTTGCTTTCATCTATGATTCTTGGTCTTATCAGAGCTCAATGCATTGATCAGATTCACTTCTTGATCTTTTAAAGCATAGTCTGATCCCAATTAGCAAGCTTCTGAATCTGATACCAATGTTGGTTCTAAGACAGATACCAATACATGATACTCATGATTCTGAGTCTGAATCCAAATCTTGCTCTATGAAGATTTCTGATTCTTATGCTCTGACTGTCATTTTCACAGACAATTTACATCTTCTGAACATCATGATTCCAGATGACTTTAACTTTCAGATCTCTGAACAGTATTGGGTCCATCTGATTCTGAATCTATGTTCACGAAGTGTATAACTTCTATTATATGAACACCAGTTCATTTGAACTCAGATTTCTTTCATTTATCCTGTTTAGAATGCCTAGTGAACTTGTTCAGAGTTCCTTGGAAAACATCAAACAGATAATTAGTAATAAACGCAGTTTATATGTTATTGCATTCTCTTTCAGGTTATAGAATATATCAAAGTTATATTCTATTTCTCAAAAACATTTTCCATTTCTCCCCAAGTTATATTCTATTCTTCCAGATAATATCAAAATCATCTTTCATTTCTCCCCCTTTTTGACATCATCAAAAAGTTTGGGTTTTTCATCAAAACAGATTTTTAAAAAAATTTCTCTTTTTAAAGTCAGAAATTAAAAAGATAAGAGTTGAGAGATAGCACCTGAGAACTTAATCATCTTTCATTTCTCCCCTTGAGAACTTAATTCTTACAGGTTGATACCAATTAAGGTAGGTTGATATCTTTTCTCAGATTTCATCTTCTATATCTCCCCCTGTTTCTTTGAGAGTGACAATTCTTCAGAATTTGTAGAAGCATGCTCTGACGAGGATTGTTGACAGGTGTCTGTTCAGCAGAACTTTCTCTGACAACTTGTTGTACATCCTTCATAGCTTGTTGATCTCCTCTAAACTTACTAATGTCACGTTCTCAACGTACAAAAGTAGTTTCACAAGAAAATCCAACTACAACATTTTCCTTAGTCTTCTTAGCATCTTCAGCTTCTTGTACTAATCTGGAAGTTTCTTTTCTGGAATCTTCCTCTGCTAGATTTAGACAAGAAGGTTGAAAATTATTCTTCCTTTTATCTTGATCTTGATACCAATAATTCCAGTCCTTAGAACAACTTGAAATGCATCCAATTTAAGAGTCTAATTACTTCTGAAAAATATCTCAAGAAGTCTCAAGTTCCAGAGTTGAAGTGCTTGTTCTGGCCTTTGCTTTGATTCTTGATTCTGCGCCCAGAACCTTCTGTATCTTCACTCAAACATCTTCTGAAGTTTTTCTCAGAGTTATCTGACACTTTGCTTCTGGTTGGATGTCAGAGACATGATACCAATTTAAGATGTAAGATACCAATTGAAGGTGTGAAATAATGAAATTATTTCAGCTCGTTTCTTCAACATCAAAACACTATACTACAGAAGTATCAATGTTTGATTTAACAAACCATCTTCTAATAGAATCTTTTATCCAGAGTTCCAGATAATCCAAATCTTCTGATAGTCTACGACTTCAGATTTGCTCAGATCTTTAGATATCATCTGATATCAATTGAAGGTGATGTGCCATATGATCCTTCAATCTTCTGTACATGAATGTCCTTCATTTGACACTTCATCCAGAGCATCTGATACTTCAATCAGCATCTGATGTATTTTGCTTCTTTAAGGGATAGTGCTAACCAGAGGTACTTTTGCAACTAACTCTGACTTCAGTATCATCAGCATAACAAAAACCTACTAAAAATAGTTATCTGGTTTTCTGCAACACAGAGTCACGTTAGTAGTACCTTTCAGATACCTCAGAAATCTCTTAACAACTGTTAAATGAGATTCTTTAGGATCTGATTGGAATCAAGCACATACACATATACTGAAAAGAATGTCAGTACTAGAAACAGTAAAATACAGAAGAGTACAACTCATACCTTTGTAGAGCTTCTGATCTACCATTTTACTAACCTCTTTCTTTCTCAGAGTGTACGTTAAAAACATGAGAGTCTTAGATGGCTACTCTCTAACAGATTATCCTTCTATCTGCTACATTCTTTATCTGATTCCTCCTTTGGTCTTCATCTTCTGATCATCCATCTTCGGATGCCGATGATCATGCTTCTTTATCTTCAAGATGACTTGTTTCCAGATGAAAGCTATATCTTCTTGCACCAAGAATTTATCCTTTGGACAGACGTGGTTGATCATCATAAATTATCATCAAACCAAGATGAATTTCTTGAACTGATTTGAATGACAATCTTGTTCTTATCAATCAGTATCTGAGGGTGACTTCTTCTTCTAGAATTCTCGTACCAACTGAAGGTGTGAGAACTTCTGAGTACCAATAGAAGGAGTAGGATCTTCTGCTAAATCACCTTAGGTTTCTCCACCTTTGGTTTCTGATTCCAAGCTTGTTATCAAAACTTGAATCTTAGCATCAGTGCTTCATTAGATAATACCTTATACCAATTGAGACAATGTTTCCTTTCTGAATTAGCTTCAGAAATCTTCAAAGCTTCTGCTCTAATCTTCTGAAGAGATTTTCTACACCAAACTTTCTAACCATAACTATTTCTGTTATGTTAGTAAGTTCTTCTGATCATCAACAATCAGCCTTTGCCCAAAAGCACTTAATCAATAGATGTTAGCTCAATTAATAACATCAAACCCAGAAGTGCTTCTTCAGAAGGTTGGAGACTGATAACAGTCTGATACCAACTTTATGATATCCAAAGTAGACTCTTCTGACCGTGAAGTTGCAACCCAACTTATCTTGATCAGCATCTATTAAGTGAACAACTGTGGAAATGATTCCTTGCATTAGATCCTCTGCTTCAGATCTATGCAGCTTAGCTCTAGAGAATGATTTAACCAACCGTTCATCCAGAGGTATGCTTCAGATCAAACCAGATCTTCATTCTTCAGGTGTCCTTATTATCCAGAAGTGAGCTATGTTGCTGACATATCAACCAACTGCTCAGAGTCTTTTATAGAGTTGCTTCTCAACAAACTTTCAGAATCTCCTGTTAGCGTTGCTTCATCAGATTCTTCTGTAATTTTGCCTCTGTAGCTTTTCTTCTGAGTCTATACTGATACCAACTTAAGTGTCTTCAGTATCCTGCCTCAGTTGCTTTGCTTCTGATGCTTTGCTTCAGAACACCAACATTTGAAGGAGAGATGTCTTGATAGACAGAGCCTCTACAAAATCAGTGTTACAGAACTTTTCTGTACAGCTACTGATCTGACTTCACTAGCCTCTTCTAGAATGCTAGTTTTAGCTACTGCCTGCATACACTCAGCAAACTCCTTTCCAAGTGAAGTATATGGTTCTAAATAGAAGTATCATCAATGTAAATAAATCTGACAGATTTAAAATATCTTTCTTAATAGTCTTTAAGAAGAAGAGTAGTAACAACTTTACTTTTGACAAAATAATTTTCAAAAAGAAACCTGGGAAGTTGATAAACATATACTTCTTCTTCAATAAAACCATTTAAAAGTATTTTTAATATTCATCTGATTTATATTGATGTTATACTGATCAACGAACGAGATGAAAAGAATATGAATTCTAACCTTGTCACAAAAGCATATGTCTTCTGTATAGTCAAGAATTTCTTGCTGACAATCTTTGAGAAGAAAGAATCTTGTTCTTATGGAATCATCCTTCTTTCCAATGAATGTCTCTTCTAGAAAAGAAGATTTGATTCTGGGGGAAACTTCTCAGAGCTGATTCTTCAGAAATAGCTAATTGAATAGCATCTGGAGTAGCTCCTGATTCTTCAGCTGGAACACATTCTGCTTCTGATTCTCCAACATCTTGTGAGACAAACCAGTAACAGCAACTAAAGTAGAATATTCTGAATAACTCTTCTTGAACAGATCTCAATTCCTTTGTTAGCATTCTGCAGCATCTTCATCAACACAACAACATCCATTTGATTCTTGAGAGACATCCTCAGAGCACAGATAATCTGATCTTCATGTGTAGAGAGCATCTAGCTTCCATCAGGCTTCATCTTCTGAATTTTTCTGCTTGAAACAAATACAGATCCAATCTAGATACAGTTATCATCAAACTTAGATGCATCAAAAGACACAGTCTGACTGACAATTTTGCTCTTACAATGCTGAGCTAACATGTAAGGAGTTAGATTATCAGAGTTGACATAACATCTGCTCTTGAAAAAAAATGTTTACTGACTTATTCAAATTGAATAACCCCAGAAACTTAAATCCTTTTTACATTTGACAGAATGACTACTGTCATTGTATCTTTCCTCATATCTTTATTTCTCAAAACATTCATTATGAATTTATGAAAAATAATGTCTGATAGCATCTGACCAATTTCAGTTTGTTCAACATCTCGAGTTAATAGAACTTAATTGTCCATGCTACTTCTAATGAGATCTTCTGAATTCATCATATCATCATAATCCAGATGAGTTAGAAACACTGCCTTTCTAGAAACCTCTGCAGAATTCTTTGAAGCTCTTCAAGGAGAGCAACTTTCAAATGCTTTGAATCTAAAGAAACATTTCTTCCAGATTTGAATATTTTTCTGAACTTACCTTTTTTCTGCAGACTTCATTCTGGCGTTCTGATGAATAGGATTCATTATCCAGCAATAATATCTTTTCTTACTTAAGATAAATTCCAATGAGTTTTCATGAGAAAGTCAAGTGTGGACTAATCCGTTTCTTGAAAACATCTCAGACTCACAAGAATTAATCTTTAGCAATCAAGATTTCTTGCTTGCTGAAGATTTGGACTTTGAGCAAATACATTGTAAATCCAAACGTATTTTCAGATCAGCATTCAACAGATATATCTTCTTATCTGATGAATCTATCCTGTCAACTAATTCTTCATTCTTCTTTCAGAATCTTCTGGAGGAGATTTGCTGTTGAAGGCTTCAACACTTCAAATTTCAAACTTCATAGAATCAGTGACTTGCTCAAGGTAACTCAATAGATTACAATTTTAGTACTCATTATCCTCAAAAACTGATATGAGACTGAAATTGTAAGAACGGTGAAATATCCCCAAAAGTATTTCTTCACACAGCCTATGGATCTTTATCTGACACTGTTAGGTGTTTGATATCCATCAATAACAGAACCAGGCTCTGATACCAATTGAAGGTGTGAAAAATACACAAGAAAGGGGGGGTTTGAATTGGGTATTTGGTTACTTAAAAACTTTTGCCATCTTCTTCTGTGTTGTTTCTAGATGTAGCAATGCGGAAGCATAAACAATAAACTAAACAAGTAAAGAACACAAGATATATCCTGGTTCACTTGAGCAACTCTCAAGTTAATCCAGTCCACCCTTCCAAGGTGATTTCGCCTTACTCACTGCAAGGACTTAATCCACTATAACCAAACAGATTACAGTTGCACAAGCTAACTGCAAGTGACTAACAACTTGACAATGACACGTTCAGGGATCCCCAAGGATATAACGTTCATTGACACCTTAATAGAATCCGATCACTAAAGATCTCCTATTAGGATTTCCACAAATGACTACTGTCACTTGTCATCTCAAGTATACTGATCTTCACAAGATCACTTGAGGAACCACTAATTCTAAAATAGAATATTGTGTTGCCGGAGATTACATAAGTGCTTCTCAAATAAGCAGATTACTCCTAATTAAGTTCCTAGCAAGTATTGAGCAACAACTCCTTGCTTTCTAATATAAAAACTAATCTAATAATAAATCTCTAAGAGATTATTAAAACATAGCTTTTATATTACTTAAGAGCTTTTCTTCATGGCAACAGTAGCACAACAGCGCAAGTAGCAAATACGAGCAACAGCTCCAGCCACTTAGTAACCACTTCAGCTCACCAAGCAACATTTGAATAATCAAATGATTCTGCCTTTATAGTGCTTCCAAGAATGACGTTGTGAGGATAGAAAAGTCCTTTCTATTTCCAACGGTCATATTCCAACGGATAGAATGAGCACGTGTTGGATGACATCACTTTCTTGTCCTTTTCCATAAGCACATGATTTATCATATTTGAACAGCAACAACTTATCTGATGTAACATGTCTTGCATCTGGATGAATCTTCTTCTGACACAATCTTCCACTTCAGAATCCAGTCTTCAGCATTCCAAGAACTAAGTTTCCTCTGAAACAATCTTGAGAATCTTCATGACTAATTCTTCAGAAACCATGTCTTAAGAATCTTCAGAGCCTTGACCTTCAGAACACTTCTTCAGAGTCTTGACCTTCAGAACACTTCTTCAGAGTCTTGTTCTTCAGAACACTTCTTCAGAGTCTTGTTCTTCAGAACCTGTCTT
>CAWUDS030000982.1:20000-25974 GCA_963859935.3 Lathyrus sativus | reverse complement strand
GTGCGTGCGTGCGTGCTTGCATGTGTGTGTGTGTGTGTTCGTGCACGTACGTGCGCACTGACACGTTTGTGTGTTTGTGTGTGTGTGTGTGTGTTTGTGTGTGCACATGTGTGTGTGTGTGTGTGCGCGTGTGTATGTTTGGGTGCGTGTGTGTATGCACACGCGCGTGTGCGTGTTTGTGTTTGTGTGCGCATGCAAGAGTGCGTGTGTCCGTGCGTCAGCGCGTGTGTGCGCTTGTCTGTGTGTGCGCACGTGTGTGTATGTGTGCACGCATGTGTGTGTGTGTGTGTGTTTGTGTGTGTGTGTGTGTGTGAGAGAGAGAGAGAGTGTGTGCACGTGTGTGTGTGTGTATGCTTGCATGTGTGTGTGTGTGTGTATCCGTGTGTGTATGTGCACGCGCATGTATGTGTGTGTGTGCGTGTATGTGTGTTTGTCCGCACGCGCGAGCGTGTGTCTGCGTGTGTTTGTGTGTGTTCGTGTATATGTGCATGTGTGTGTGTGTGTGTGTATGCGTGCGCACGTGCGTGTGTGCATACATGTGCGCGTAGGTGTGCGTGCGTGCGTTTGTATGTGTACGTGCGCATCCGCGCGCGCGTGTGTGTTTGTGTGGGTGTGTTTGTGTGTGCGCACGTGTGTGTGTGGGTACGCGTGCGTGTGTGTCTGTATGTACGTGTGTGTATGCGCATACATGCGCCTGTGCGCGGGCATGCGTGCGTGTGTGCGTGTGTGTATGTATGCACGTGTGTGTGTGTATGCATGCGTGTGTGTGTGTGAGAAAGAGAGAGTGTGCGCACGCGTGTGTGTTTGCTTGTGTGTGTGTGTATGTGTGTGTGTGTCCGTGTGTGTGAGTGTGTGCACGCGCGCGTGTGTGTGTGTGCGTGTGTGTGTGTTTGTTTGTGTGTGCGCGCACATGTGTGTGTGTGTGAGAGAGAGTGAGAGAATGAGCTCACGCGCGCGCGCGTCTGTGTGTGTGTGTGTGTGCGCGCGTGTGAGTGTGTGTGTGTGTGTGTGCGTGTTTGTGTATGTGTGTGTGTGTATGCGTGTGTGTGTGTTCGTGTGTGTGTGTATGCGTGTGTGTGTGTGTGTGCACGCGCGTTCGTGTGTGCGTGTGTGTGAGTCTGTGCGTGCGTGTCCGTGTGTGTGTGTGTATGTGCGCGCACGCGCGCGCCCGTTTTTGTGTATGGGCGCACGCGTGCGCTCGTGTTCGTGTGTATGTATGCGCGCATGTGTTTGTGTGTGCGTGCACGTGTGTGTGTGTGTGTGTCTTTGTGTGTGTGTAAGAGAGAGAGTGTGTGCACGCTTGTGTGCGTGTGTGTGCGTGTGTATGTGTGTGTGTGTACGTCTCTGCTTGTGCGCGCGCGTGTGAGTGATGGTGTGTGCGTGCATGCATGTGTCTGTATGCGCGCGCGCGTGTTTGTATGTGTGTCTGTGCATGAGCGCACGCGTGTGTGTGTGTGTGTCTGCGAAGGTGCATGTGTGTGTATGTGTGCACGCGCGTGTCTGTGTGTGTGTGTGTTTGTGTGTGCACATGTGTGTGTGTGTGTGCGCGTGTGTATGTTTGGGTGCGTGTGTGTGTGCAAACGCGCGTGTGCGTGTTTGTGTTTGTGTGCGCATGCAGGAGTGCGTGTGTCCGTGCGTCAGCGCGTGTGTGCGCTTGTCTGTGTGTGCGCACGTGTGTGTATGTGTGCACGCATGTGTGTGTGTTTGTGTGTGTGTGTGTGTGTGTGTGAGAGAGAGAGAGAGAGAGAGAGAGAGAGAAAGAGTGTGTGCACGTGTGTGTGTGTGTGTATGCTTGCATGTGTGTGTGTGTGTGTATCCGTGTGTGTATGTGCACGCGCATGTATGTGTGCGTGCGTGTATGTGTGTTTGTCCGCACACGCGAGCGTGTGTCTGCGTGTGTTTGTGTGTGTTTGTGTATATGTGCATGTGTGTGTGTGTATGCGTGCGCGCGTGCGTGTGTGCATACATGTGCGCGTAGGTGTGCGTGCGTTTGTATGTGTACGTGCGCATCCGCGCGCGCGTGTGTGTTTGTGTGGGTGTGTTTGTGTGTGCGCACGTGTGTGTGTGGGTACGCGTGCGTGTGTGTCTGTATGTACGTGTGTGTATGCGCATACATGCGCCTGTGCGCGGGCATGCGTGCGTGTGAGTATGCACGTGTGTGTATGTGTATGCATGTGTGTGTGTGTGTGAGAAAGAGAGAGTGTGCGCACGCGTGTGTGTTTGCTTGTGTGTGTGTATGTGTGTGTGTCCGTGTGTGTGAGTGTGTGCACGCGCGCGCGTGTGTGTGTGCGCGTGTGTGTGTGTTTGTTTGTGTGTGCGCGCACATGTGTGTGTGTGTGAGAGAGAGTGAGAGAATGAGCTCACGCGCGCGCGCATCTGTGTGTGTGTGTATGTGTGTGCGCGCGTGTGAATGTGTGTGTGTGTGCGCGTGTTTGTGTATGTGTGTGTATGCGTGTGTGTGTGTTCGTGTGTGTGTGTGTATGCGTGTGTGTGTGTGTGTGTGCACGCGCGTTCGTGTGTGCGTGTGTGTGTGTCTGTGCGTGCGTGTCCGTGTGTGTGTATGTGCGCACACGCGCGCGCCCGTTTTTGTGTATGGGCGCACGCGTGCCATCGTGTTCGTGTGTATGTATGCGCGCATGTGTTTGTGTGTGCGTGCACGTGTGTGTGTGTGTATCTTTGTGTGTGTGTAAGAGAGAGAGTGTGTGCACGCTTGTGTGTGTGCGTGCGTGTGTATGTGTGCGTGTGTACATCTCTGCTTGTGCGCGCGCGTGTGAGTGATTGTGTGTGCGTGCATGCATGTGTCTGTGTGCGCGCGCGCCTGTTTGTGTGTGTGTCTGTGCATGAGCGCACGCGTGTGTGTGTGTGTGTCTGCGAAGGTGCATGTGTGTGTAAGCGCACGCGCGTGTCTGTGTGTGTGTGTGTGTGTGTCTGCGCAGTTGCATGTGTGTGGGCGCGTGCGTGCGTGCCTGCTTTCGTGCGTGTTTATGTGTGTGTGTGTGTATGCGCACACGCGTATGTGTGTGTGTGCGTGTATGTGCGTGCGTGCCTGCTTGCGTACGTGTTTATGTATGCGCATGTATGCGCGCACGCGTATGTGTGTGTGTGTGTGCGCGTGTATATGTATGTGTGTGTATGTATGCGCACGTGTGTGTGTGTATGTGTGTGTGTGTATGCGCACGCGTGTGTATGTTTGTGCGCAAGCGCTTTTGTGTGTGCACATGTTTGTGTGTGTGTGTGTGCACGCGCGTTTGTGTATGCGTGTGTGCGTGGGTATGCGCGCGCGCGTTTTTCGTATTTGTGAGTGTATGTGTGCGCGCACGTGTGTGTATGGGTGTGTGTGTGTGTGTGTTTGTGTGCACGCGCGTGCTTGTGTGTTCGTGTTTGTATGTGTGTGTGTGTGTGTGTGTGTGTGTGTGTGCATGTGTGTGTATGTGTGTGCGTGTGTGTATGTGTGTGTGTGTGTGTACGTGTGTATGTATGTGTGAGAGAGAGAGAGAGAGTACACGCACGCGCGTGTGTTTGTGTTCGTGTGTGTCTGTGTATGCACGTGTATTTCTGTATACGAGTGTGTGTGTGTGTGTGTGTTTGTGGGTGTGCGTGCGTGCGTGTGCGTGTGTGTATGTCTGTTCGTGTACATGCGCGCACGCGTGTGTGTGTGTGTGTGTGCGCGTGCGTCTGTGTGCGCGCCCACGTGTGTGTGTGTGTGTGTGTCTTTGCTTGCCTGTGTGTGTGTGTGAGCGCGGGTGTGCGCGCACGCGAATGTGTGTGTATGTGTGTGCGTGTGTGTGTATGCGTGTGTTTGTGTGCACGTGTGTGTGTCTGTGTGTGTGCGTGTATGTGTGTGTGAGTGTGTATGTGTGTGTGTGTGTGTGTGTGCGAGAGGCGTGCGTTAGTGCATGCGTGTGTGCGTGTGTGCATGCGCGCACGCGCGTGTAAGTGCCTGCGTGACTGCGTGACTGCGTGTTTGTGTGTGTGTGCGTGCATGTGTGTGTGCGTGAGGTCGTGCGTGCGTGAGTGTGTGAGCGTGTGTGCGCACGCGCGTGTGTGTGTTTGGGTGCACGCGCGTTCTTGTTTCTTCGTGTTTGTGTGTGTGTGTGTGTGTGCACGCGCGTTTGTGTATTTGTGTGTGAGTGTGTGTGTGTGTGTATGTGCGCGCACGTGTGTATGTTTGTGTGTACATACGTGCGCGCGTAATTTTGTACGCGTGTGGGCGCGCACGTACTTGTATGTGTGTGTGCGTGCGCACGTCTGGGTGTGTGTGTTTTTGTGTGTGTTTATGTTTGTGTGTGTGTGTGTGCGCGATAGAGTGCGCGCACGCGTGTTGTGTGTTTGTGTGCGTGTGTGTGTGTCTGTGTATGTACGCGCGTGTCTGTGTGCACGTGAGCGCGTGTGTACGTACGTGTGTATGCGTGTGTGTGTATGTGCACATGTGTGTGTGCGTGTGTGTGTGCATGCGTGTGTTTGTGTGTGTGTGTGTGTGAGCATGCGTGTGTGTTTGTGAGTGTGTGAGCATGCGTGTGTGTGCATGTGTGTTTGTGTGTGTGTGTGCGTGTGTGTTTGTGTGTGTGTGTGAGCATGCGTGTGCGTACGCCCGTGTGTGTGTGTGTGCGCGTGTGTTTGTATGCCTGTGTGTGTGTGCACGCACGTGTGTGTGTGTGTGTGTTTGTGTGTGCGCGAGCGGCGTGCTTTAGTATATGCATGTGCGCGTGTGTGTGTGTGCGTATGCGTGTGATGTGCCTGTGCGCGCGCACGCGCATGCCTGTTTTCGTGCACTCATGCATGTGTCAGTGTGTGTGTGTGTGTGTTTGTGTGTGCCCGCGCGCGTGTTTGTGTGTGTGTGTGTGTCTAAGCGTGAGCGCACGCGCGTGTGTGTGTATGTGTGCATATGTGGGTGCTTGCACGCGAGCGTGTGTGTGCGCATGTGTGTGTGCACGTGTGTGTCTGTGTGCGCGTGCGTGTGTGCGTGCATGGGTGCGTGTGTGTGTGTGCGTGCCTGCATGTGTGTGTAATAGTGCGTGTACGCGCGCACGGGCACCCTTGTGTGTTTGTGTGTGTGTGTGTGCGCGCACGTATGTGTGAGTGTGCACGCGTGTTTGTGTGGGTGCGTGTGCGTGTGTGTATGCACACGCGCGTCTGCGTCTTTGTGTTTGTGTGCGCGTGGGTGTGAGTGTGCGCACGTGTGTGTGTGTGTGCTTGTGTGTGTGTGTGTGTGTGTATCCGTGTGTGTATCTGCACGCGCGTGTATGTGTGCACGCGTGTGTAAATGTGCGTACGTGTGTGTATGTGTTCGCACACGCGCGTGTGTGCTTGCGTGTGTTTGTGTGTGTACGTGTTTGTATTCACGCACGCGAATGTGTGTGTGTGCGTGTGTATGTGCACGTGTGTGTGTGTGCGCGCGCGCGCGTGTGTGTGCGTACATGTGTGTGTGGTTGTGCGTGCAAGCGTGTGTGCGTTTGTGTGTGTACGTGCGCGCGATTGTGTTTGTGTGTGTGTGTTTGTGTGTTTGTTTGTGTGTGCGGACGTGTATATGTGCGCGTGCGCGCGCGTGTGTCATCATGTGCATTTTTATGTGTGTGCGCATGCATGTGTGCGTGCGTCTATGCGCCTGTGTGTGCGTGTATGTACGCACGTGTGTGTGTCTGCGGGTATGTGTGTGTATGTGTGAGAGTGTGCGCACGCGTGTGTGTTTGCTTGTGTGTGTGTGTGTATGTGTATCCGTGTGTGTATGTGCACACGCGTGTGTGTGCACTCACATGTGTTTGTGTGCGTATGTGTGTTCGCGCACGCGCATGTGTGTGTGTGTCTGTGAGAGAGAGGGAGTAAGTGCAAGGGCACGCGCGCGCGTGTGTGTGTGAGTGTGTGTGGGTGTGTGTGAGTGTGTGTGTGCGTGTGCACGCCCGTTTGTGTATGAGTGTGTGTGTGTGTGTGTGTGTGTGTGTGTGTGTGTGTGTCTGTGTGTGTGGGCGCGCACGCG
>CAWUDS030000982.1:0-17500 GCA_963859935.3 Lathyrus sativus | reverse complement strand
ATGTGCACGTGTGTGTGTGTGTGCACGCGTGTGTATGTGTGTACATGTGCGTGCAAGCGTGCGTGTATTTGTGTGTGTACGTGCGCGTACGCGCCATGGCCGCGCGTTTGTGTTTGTGTGTGCGCACGTGTATGTGTGCGAGTGCACGCGCGTGTGTCTTCTTGTGCATTTTTATGTGTGTGTGTATGCATGTGTGTGTGCGTCTATGCGCCTGTGTGTACGTGTATGTTTGTGTGTGTATGCACGTGTGTGTGTCTGCGGGTGTGTGTGTGTGAGAGAGAGTGTGCGCACGCGTGTGTGTTTGCTTGCGTGTGTGTATGTGTGTCTGTGTGTGTTTGCATGTGTGTGTGTGTGTCTGTGTGTGCACGTGCATGTTTGTGAGTACGCCAGTGCGTGTGTGCGTGTGTGTGTGTGCGTGTGTGGGCGTGTGTGTGTGCCCGCGTGTGCGCACGTGTGTGTGTGTGTGCGTGTGCGCACGTGTGTGTGTGTGTGCGTGTGTGCGTTTGTATGTGTATGTGTGTCTGTGTGTGCATGTGAGTGTGTGTGTGTGCGTTTGTGTGTATGTATGTGCGAACGGCGTGCGTTAGTGCATGTGTGTGTGCGTGTGTGTCTTTGTGTGCGCGCGCGTTTGTTTTTTTTTGTGTGTGTGTGTCTAAGTACGGACGCACACACGTGTGTGTGTGTGTCCTTGCAGGTGTGTTTTTGTGTGTTCGGGTGCCTGCGCGCCTGCGTGTTTGTGTGTGTGTATGCGTGTATGTGTGTGCATGCGTGAGTGCATGCGTGTAGTCGTGCGTGCGTGAGTGTGTGTGTGTGTGCGCACGTGTGTGTGTTTATGCATGCACGCGCAAGCTTGTGTGCGTGTGTTTGTGTGTGTGCTTGTGTGTGTGCACGCCCATTTGTGTATGTGTGTGTGTGTGTGTGTGTGTCTGTGTCTGTGCGTGTGTGTATGTGTGTGCAAGCGTGCGCGCGTGTTTATGTGTGTGTCTGTATGTGTGTGTGTGTGTGTGTGTTTGTGTGTGTGTGTGTGATATAGAGCGTGCGCATGCGCGCGTGTGTGTGTGTGTGCGTGTGTGTGTGTGTCTGTGTGTGCACGTGCATGTTTGTTTGCACGGGAGTGCGTGAGTACGTGAGTGTGTATGCATGTGTGTGTGTGCGTGTGTGTGCGTGCGCGTGTGCGTGTGCTGTGTGTGTGTGTGCGAGCAACGTGCGTTATTGCATGCATGCGTGCGAGCGCGTGTGTGTGTGAGCGACGTGCGTTATTGCATGCTTGCGTGCCTGCGTATGTTTGTGCACGCGAGCGTGCGTGTGTGTGTGTGTGTGTGTGTATGCGCGCGCATGTACCCACGTCTGTGTGTGCGCACGCGTCTGTGTGTACGCGTTTGCGAGCGGCGTGCGTTAGTGCATACGTGCGTGTGTGTGTGTGTGGGTGCGCATGGACGCGTGTTTGTGTGTGTGTGCGTGTGCACGTGCGCACGTGTGTGTATGCCCGCGCACACATGTGTCTGTGTATGTATGTGTCTGTGTGTGCGGGCGCGTGTGTTTGTGTGTGTGTGTCTGTGTGCGCGCGCACGCGTGTGCGAGGGTGTGCCTGCGCACGTGGGTGTATGTGTGTGCGAGTGTGTGCGTGCGTGCCTGCGCATGTGCGGGTGTGCGCGTGCGTGTTTTGGTGTGTGTGTGCACGCGCGTGTGCGTATGCGTGTGCATGCGGGTGTGCGCGCGTTTTCATATTTGTGAGTGTATGTGTGTGTGTGCGCGTATGTGTGCCCGCGCATGTGTGTGTGCGTGTGTGTGTGTGCGTTGTTCTGTGTATGTGTGTGTTTGTGTGTGTATATGTGTGCGTGTGCGTGTGTGCGTGTGTTTGTGTCTGTGTGTGCACGGGCGTGTTAGTGTGCATGCGAGTGTGTGTGTGTGTGTGTGCGTGCATGTGTGTGTGTGCACACATGCGCGTGTGTGTTTTTGTGTGTGTATGTGCGTGCGTGTGTGTATGTGCACGCGCGTTTGTATATGCGTGGGTGAGTGGGTGTGCATGCGGGCGTTTTCGTATTTGTAAGTGCATGTGCGCGCGCACGTGTGTGTATGTGTGTGTGCGCGCGTGTGTGCGCCCGCGCATGCGTGTGTGCGCGCACGCGTGTTTGTGCGTGTGTGTATGTTTGTGTGTGTCTGTGTGTGTGTGTGTGCGTGCGTGTGCGTGTGTGTGTGTGTGTCTGTGTGTGCACGGGCGTGTTTGTGTGCATGCGAGTGCGTGTGTGTGTGTGTGTGCGTGCATGTGTGTGTGTGTGCACACATGCGCGTGTGTGTGTCTGTGAGTGTGGGCGCGTGCATGCCTGAATGCGCCCATGCGCGCTCGCGTGTGTGCGTATGTTTGTAGGTGGGCGCACGTGTGTGTGTGTATGCGGGTGTGTGCGTGTGTGAGTGTATGTATGCGGGCGCGTGTGTGTTTGTGTGTATGTGTATATGCACGTGTGTGTGTGTGCAGCACGTGTGTGCTTGTGTGTGTGCACACGCATACGTGTGTGTATATGTGTGTGTGTGTGAGAGAGAGAGAGAGTGCGAGCGAGCGAGCGCGCGTGTGTGTGTTCGTGTGTGTCTGTGTGTGCACACGCGTTTGTGTATACGTGTGTGTGTGTGTGTGTCTGTGCGTGTATGTGCGTGCGTGTGCGTGGGTGTGTATGTGCGTGTGCGTGTGCGTGTGTGGGTATGTGTGCACGCGCGTGTGGGTGCCTATGTGACTGCGTATTTGTGTGTGTGTGCGTGCATGTGTGCGTACGTGTGGTCGTGCGTGCGTGAGTGTGTGTGCGTGTGTGCGCACGCGTCTGTGTGTTTGCATGCACGCGCGTGCTTGTGTGTGTGTGTGTGTGTGTGTGTGTGTGTGTGTGTGTTTGTGTGTGTGTGTGTGTGTGCACACGCGTTTGTGTATGTGTGTGTGAGTGTGCGTGCACGTGTGTGTGTGTTTGTAAACGCGTGCGCGTGTGTGTGCGCGCTCATGTGCGTGTTTGTGTGGGCGCGCGCACGTCTTGGTGTGTGTGTTTCTATGTGTGTGTATGTTTGTGTGTGTGTGTGTGTGATAGAGTGTGCGCCCGCGTGTTGTGTGTGTGCGTGCGTGTGTGTGTGTGTGTCTGTGTGTGCACACGCGTGACATTTTGCACGCGAGCGCGTGTCTACGTACGTGTGTATGTGTGTGTATGTGCACGTGTGTGTGTGCGCGTATGCGTGTGTATGTGCACGTGTCTGTGTGTGCACACACGTGTCATTTTGCACGCGAGCGCGTGTCTACGTACGTGTGTGTATGTGTATGTGCACGTGTGTGTGTGTGCGCGTATGCGTACGCGTGTGTGTGTACGTGTGTGTTTATGTGTTTGTGTGTGTGTGTGTGTATGTGTGAGTGTGCGTCTGCGTACGCGTGTGTGTGTACGTGTGTGTGTGTGTGTCTGTATGCCTATGTGGGAGTGCGCGCGCGTGTGTGTGTGCGAGCGGCGTGCGTTAGTGCATGCATGCGCGTGTGTTTTTGTGTGTGTGTGTCTAAGTGTGCGCGCACACGCGCACGCGCGTGTGTGTATGTGTGCGCGTATGCGGGAGCGTGCACGCGAGCGTGTGTGTGTGCGTGTGTGTACACGTGTGTGTCTGTGTGCGTATGCGTGTATGCGTGCATGGGTGCGTGTGTGTGTGTGTGTACCCACATGCGCGTGTGTGTTTGTGTGTGTGGGCGCGTGCATGCGTGAGTGCGCCTATGCACACGCGCATGTAAGTGCGTATGTTTGTGTCTGTGTGCACGTGTGTGTGTGTGGGTGTGTGAAGAGAGAGAGAGAGTGTGCGCACCCGTGTGTGTTTGCTTGCGTGTGCGTGTGTGCCCGTAAGTGTATATGCACGCGCGCATGTGTGCAGCGTGTGTGTGTGTGTGTGTGCTTGTGCGTGTGCACACGCGCACGTGTGTGTGTGTGTGTGTGCACGTGAGAGAGAGAGAGAGTGCGCACACACACGTGTGTGTGTGTGTGTTCGTGTGTGTCTGTGTGTGTACGCACGTTTCTGTATACGTGTGTATGTATGTGTGTGTGTGTGTCAGTGCGTGTGCGTAGGTGTGTTTGTGCGTATGCGTGTGTGCGTGTGCATGTGTGCGTATGTGCGCGCATGCGTGTGTGTGTGTGACCGAGCACGCGCGCTCGCGTTTTTGTGTGTGTGTGTGTGTGTGTGTGCGTCTGTGTGTGCACCCACGTGTGTGTGTGTGTGTGTGCGCGTATGTGTGTTTGAATTCCTGTGTGTGTGTGTGTGTACGTGTGTGCGTGTGTGTGCGTGTGTGGGTGTGTGTATGCGTGTGTGTGTGTGTGCACGCGCGTGTGTCTGTGTGTGTGCGTGTGTGTGTCTGTGTGTGTGTGTGTGGGAGCGACGTGCGTTAGTGCATGCATGCGTGCGTGTGTGGGTGCCTGCGTGACTGCGTGTTTGTGTGTATGTGCGTGCATGTGTGCGTACGTGTGGCCGTGCGTGCGTGAGTGTGTGTGCGTGTGTACGCACGCATCTGTGTGTTTGCGTGCACGCGCGTGCTTGTGTTTGTGTGTTTGTGTGTGTGTGTGTGTGCACGCGCGTTTGTGTATGCGTGTGTGTGAGTGTGTGTGTGTGTGTGTGTTTGCAGACGCGCGCGCGTGATTTTGTGCGTGTGCGCGCGCGTGTTTGGGCGTGCACGTGTGTGTGCGTGTGTGTGTATGTGCACACGCACGTCTGGGTGTGTGTGTTTTTGTGTGTGTGTATGTTTGTGTGTGTGTGTGATAGAGTGTGCGCACGCGTGTTGTGTTTGTGTGTATCTATGTGTGCACGCGCGTGTTTGTGTGTGTCGCGGTGAAAATCGGATACCAAACTATTGATTAGTTTGAATCTTTAATTCATTTTTGCAACCGAACTTTGATTTGTCCAAAGGAAGGGATAAAGATCGAAATTCCCACAATGCAATGCAAATGCAAGGTTTAGAGAGTTATAGGTTCGGGGGTTGGTTAAACTTAGGGAAGGTGCTAGCATCCTAAGTTTCTGTAGTACTCTACAGGAACCTCTTGTTTTATATTGTTTATTGCTAAGTGTTTATCTGCTTAAGGGTATAAAAGACCTAGGGGTTTATATCTAAGTATACTCGATAAGATGTCGCATCTTATGCCTACATATCCTTACGGGAGTGGAATCAGAGTATCTGTAGTTCCCCTAAAGGGTTTGAGGAGTTCTTTGACTGTGGTCAAAGTTCCTACGGGTTTAGGGTAGTTGATTGATTGATTTTAGGAGAAGAGATGTGTTATCATTTTAAGAGAGATTTAACCGCCACAGGTTGTAGGAATGTAGTCTTTGCATCATTTTAAGAGAAGCGCTCAAGTACTCGGATAGGGATCGACGAGGTACGCTTTTACCTCTCTTAAGGCAAAGTTCCTACGGTATTGACTGTAATTGATGTGGGGTGGAGATTCTATCTCGCTTAAGATGATTAACATCTTTCTCTAATGTGTTTGAATATTGTATTGATTTGAGTCGTTTGTATTGTGTTTATTTCTATGTTGTAGGAGAAAGGTCCTTCCTATGGGTAGGATCTATCTTAATTGATCAACTTGAATGGGATCAAGGATCAAGCGGGAGTATGGTGCAAATGATGCGCTACACACGATTGTCGAATCATGTGTAGGATTTTCCTTTGGACGGAATGCGATGCGTGAATATAAATGCGATAACACAAATTGTTGAAGAATAAATTGCAAGGAAGATAAACCATACACAAACGCATGAAAGCGCTGAAGTGTGTGAGAGTGAATGTGTCATGAATGTGAGTGTGAACGATTAGGTTGTTTTTACGCTGTTGATTGATTTTAGTTGGTTAAATTGATTTTAAGGGGAATGATTTGTTCTTAAGGAGAAGGTGATTTTAGTGAGACTTTGATTTTTTGGGTGAATTGGATTTTAGGACGTTATGATCATCTTATAAGGAGATTAATTTTATAAAAAGTTGTTTATTGGTTTTAATAAAAAGTTAGTTTGATGGAGTTGATTTTAGAAAAAAAGTTAATTTAATTTTATTTAGCAAAAGATTTTTTGGATGTGGATTGATTTTGAGTAAATAGGATTTAATAAATAAAATGGGTTTCTTTAAAGTGTGGGTAGATTTTGGTTATTATTATAAATTGTTTTGTTTTATTTTTAAAAAAAAAGAAATAAGTCTTTTTATAAAATAATTTTCCATTATTTAAGAAAGGGTTGTTATTGAATTTAAGTTATTTTTAAAAGGGTTTATTTCTTATTAAATAAAAAGTTTAAGTTATAACTATAAAAAAAAGATTGCTTTTTATTGAGTCATTTAGAAAGAGTTTTCATTAAGGGATAATATTATTAAGTTATTTAATAAAATGGAAATAAATTGGAGATAAGTTGAATTAATAAATGATAGTGAATTAAGGGTTAATAAAAAAAATAGTGCTTTAATAAAAGGTTGATTAAAAAAAGATATAAGTTAAATAATTGGTTAATTAGATAAAAGGTTAATACTTATTAATTAAAATATATTAAGATCTTATGGAGGGTTAACGTGGATTAAACGGTTAATTAAGAGATTAGTTAATTGATTAGTGATTATGGTAGTGTGTGAACGTGGTGTTAGTGTGGTGATTATGAGATTACAATAATTACAATTAAGAAAGAAAGAAAAAAAAACCCTAAGCCCTTTTTCCCTCCAAGTCGCCGACGGCTCCCTCTCCTCTCTCGATTTTTCTTTCCTTCTTCTCCTCCTCTGCGTTTCCTGCTTTGTTTTCTTAATTTTTCTTTCTTCTTCTTCTTAATCACGCCCTCTTCTTCTACGATCCCTCACCTTCTCTCGTTCGCACTGTCTTCCACTTCTCCTTCCGTTTTTCTTCGACATCTAACCTCTTCGTCTTCTTTCTGAAACAAAAAAACAACAACGCGAGTCAGGCAAAAATCAACGCATTTAATAAAATAACTCAAATGTATTCAAAAGGGTTCGTTTGGAGTTGACGGCGAGGATCGGTCTCCGGTGATAGTTTGAGGGTTTCGATGGCAGCTTCGGGATTCCCGTGGTGGTGTTTCATGAATTGCGATGGCGTTTGAAGGTGGTGGATTTACAGTGACGGGAAAAGAAGAGATAAGTTTCAGCTCCCTCTCTTTTCCGTATTTTAGAGTTTTCTTGGTTTAGGGATTTCCTGCTCTGTAGGTTAGGTTTTTCAAATTGGAGTCTCTGTGTATCGATCGCTTTTGAGAAAGGCTCCCCCTCTTCTTATAGATGGTTGAAACAAATCACGACGTTAATGATAATCACTTCTTTTCCTTTTTGGTTTAAGAAATGTTTGGAACATGTTGGAACTCTTTTGGAAAGAGTTAAAATTCTTGCCAATTGGGATTAATTTGTCTAAACGTGTTTTGGGCGTGTCTGTTTTGGAAGTAAAACTGTGATTTCACATTGCCTCATCTATTTTGGTTCTCTGTGCAGGTCAGGATGCTTGGACGAGTTCTGCTAGAAAGGGAGTTTGGCTGAGTCAACATGAAGTTGTGGCTGGCTCTTACGCCTCGAAATGGTTATGTCCTTGGTTTGCGGGTGAAAGAAAAAACGCACTTATGTTGTGGTATACCAGAGCTCGTAATTGCTACAGGTTGGATTACCGAGAGGCTCTCGTAAGCTCTTAAAAGTAGCCCAGTTTAACTTCGCTTCTGATTTGTAAGACGTTTTGTGAATGGTTAATGTCACCCTGTTGACTGTGATATGTTAATCTTGTACTCATCGTTTCCTCTGAATTTATGTCGAGCTTATGCATGACTTAAAATAATTTCCCTTTTTGTTTGACAGGTTGAAAGAACTGCAGTGACTAAATGAGCTTTTACAACTCAACGGTATACCGACATTGGTGTTGTAGTGCTCTAAACTCCGTAGCATGCCGGTAATTAGAAGAAACAAATTGCATTCAAAGTTGTCCTGGAGATGAGGTGAACTAGGATTTGGTTGAAAGTCTGTATCGAGTATTGCGGTAGATTCGAAGTTCTTCACAGCTCATTGCAGAATTTAGACATCCAACTTTTACCATTCACCACATAGAAGTTTTGACGAAAAAAACGGCATCGTTCTTCTTCGAAGGCTTTGCAACGGTGAATCCCCAAGTTGCCTTCATAAAGCTTCGATTCGAAACTTGAGTCCCTCTTATGCGATAACCTTCTTTTATGCTATGGAGGCAAATGGAAACTTGTATGCTTGGATTATTCTATGTCGTAACTACTTGATTTTCCTTATGACAGGTTACCTCTTTTGGAGCTTGAATGGCTTAATGACGAAGATGGACGACGTTCTTGGCCGCGGCATGTTTTCCACGATATTTCTCATTTTGGCCGAATAGGTGACTTGCAAATAGGTGGCTCTTTAGACCGGGGGCATTCTTAAGTTCCGCAGGTGACTCTGTTAGACCGAACAGAGTTGTACCGGTATAAATCCTTAGAAATATATTCATCTTTGAGGTCTGTTCACAGGAATTATGTGTTTCCTCGTGTTCTTAATTCCAAATGTAAGTTGTTGACTTCGGTCGTTTTCACAGGAAATTTGAGGGTGTCGCCGAACGGAGCTGAGTTTGAGCTTCGACATTGCATTGGAGCCAACAACTCGGGTTAGTACGGGAAAAAATGTTCTTCAGTAGATCCTCACTCGATAAAGCAAAGGTAGCCGCGATTATCTCATTCTATTAGTCGTTGTTTTATTGGAAAACTTATGACATATTGTTGGTAAGTCCGGCCAATGTCGGTTCTATTTTCGTAATCATGAACCTTCCTTTATTGGTGTGTCGGTGTATTGATTGAGAGAGATTGAATGTCGTCACCATAATAACTGCAGGTCAGAGCAATAATGAGCCTAATTTGCACTCAGGGCCGTAGTCGGAATGAAGGGAGTGGTTCACCGATTAGAGCGAAAGCAGGTGATGGTGTTCAATCTTGTTTTTGTTTCCTCTTAATCTTAGTTTTACATGATGTAACAGAAAACTGTATTGAAAAAGAGGTAGCTCTTGTGAATACTCGAATGTGATTTATGAAGCAATGAGATTATCCATAGGCTGTCAAATTTTTGTAAGGTTGGTATGGCCTTTGTACGATGTTCATGAGAATGTAAAGCTTCCAATCAATGTTGTTCCTCCAAAAAAACACACTACTATGTCTGCAAGAATTAATCTTTACTTTGATTTCTGTTAATGGCAATTTGATTTTCAATTGTGTTTCTCTACAGGTTATGGCATTCGGCTCCATCCGATAGAACAGGTCATACTCGAATTTGGTTACAAGTGTCTCCTATTTCCTTTCATCTGCCAACATTATTGCTTATCACCAAATCGTCATCGGAATTGTGACGGTACTGTTTTTTATAATTATTCTGTTTAATCAAGAATTGGATTTATGGTGACCACTCTCAACTCTTTATGCGTGACTATCGTCACCGATATCGCTACCTCTGTTTGATCATTTGTATGTCTTTTCATGTGATGATGTAGCAGACACAAAGCACTGAAGTAGAGCAACCGTAAATTTCTGATGTGAAAATGGATATCAAGCGCATCATGCTGCAAATGATCATCATGTATTGGACGGCAAAGTGACAAAACTCAGTTCCAACTAGTAGTAGATTAAGGAATTAGTTGCTATTATGTAATGAGTTAAGGAATTTGTCTTGTAAACCAAATCGAATGGCTTTGAATGGCTTCAAACTTGTATGTCATAAAAATCATTTGAACTTGTACGTTATAAATATCAACAGTTCTTGGTTATTATAATTGAAGTCAATTCTTTGTAAACATGCGACAGGCATTCATAGTGAATTATGCTGCAGATTTGTAAATTTTCGGAACACATTTAAAACCAAAGTTGTATGCATGTTGGATGTGCTAGAGTAAAAAAAACCAAAATTATTCTCCTGGTTTGAATTTAAATATTGGGCCGGATGATGATGAATTTCATCATAGTAGACAACTCTTGACAATAAAATGGCATAAATCTCAATCTTCGAATAATAAGCCCTTATGTGTATCACTTCATGATTCCCTGAACTTCCAGCAGTAACCCAACCTTTCACAAATCAAAACAAACAAGTGGGTTAAACGGTTAGCTATGCATAATGATTGACTATGAGAATGAACGCCATCTCCACTCGATACTACCGCGTCTGCACAAAAAATTGGTTAGTCACATAAATATTAAATAAAGAAATATAGTAAAATAACACATGAGAATGTAAGAAGAGGTGGGATCTTATGGTCAAAAATTAGGGTGCAACAGTGTGCACGCGAGCGCGTGTCTACGTACGTGTGTAAGCGTGTGTGTGTGTATGTATGTGCACGTGTGTGTGTGTGTGTGTGCGTGTGTGTGTACGTGTATGCATACGTGTGTGTGTGTGTGTGTTTGTGTGTGTGAGAGCGTGCGTGTGCGTACGTGTGTGCGTGTGTGTGTGTGTGCGTGCGTGTGTGTATGTATCTGTATGCCTGTGTGCGTGTGCACGCGTGTGTGTGTGTGTGTGCGAGCAGCGTGCGTTAGTGCATGCATGTGTGCATGTGTGTGTGTGTGTGCGGGTGCACGCGCACGCACATGACTATTTTCGTGCGCGCATGCATGTGTCAGTGTGTGTGTGTGTCTGTGTGTGCGTACGTGTGTTTGTGTGCGTGTGTGTCTAAGTGTGCACGCACGCGCGTGAGTGTGTGTGCGCGTATGTGGGAGAGTGCACGTGAGCGTGTGTGTGTGCGTGTGTGTGTGCATGTGTGTGTCAGTGTGCACATGCGTGTATGCATGCATGGGCGCGCGCGCGTGTGTGTGTGTGTGTGTGTGCGTGCGTGTGTGTTAGTGCGCGTACTCGCGCACGGGGCACGCTTGTGTGTTTGTGTGTGTGCGCGCACGTTTGTGTGTGTACGCGCGCGCGTGTATGCGTTCGTGTATGCACACGCGCGTGTCTCTGCTTGTGTTTGTGTGCGCGTGCAAGAGTGCGTGCGCCTGCGCGTGTATGCGTGTGTGTGTGCGCGCACGTATGTGTGTGTGTGTGTGTGCTTGTGTGTGTGTGTGTGTGTGTGTATCTGTGTGTGTGTGCGCACGCGCGTGTATGTGTGCACGCGTGTGTAAATGTGCATGCGTGTGTGTCTGCACGCGCGCGTGTTTGCGTGTGTGTGTGTTTGTGTTTGTACGTATTTGTATGTGTAAAACCCCACTTTACCCCGTACGCGTAATATAGTAGTCAAATAACAACGTAATCCCATCATCCCATGTTACGTATCAGAGCGACTCCTAAGACTCGATCAAATAGCAACACACTCCAAGCACTACTCAGGTACCTGGTCACCTGTACTCCCAAGAGAGCACAGACACAACAACAAAAGAGGTGAAAACTACATTCAATAAATAAACGGTGAAATACACATGCTAAGGAGTAGTTACACACCACATATAAAATAAGCACAAATAACGCACATACACGTGCCACCTCAATCACTTGGCATTCATAGCCCACACTCAATTACAATAATGCAATGTGACTCACTGACTCGACACAATGCATGTGGTACCAACACAATCTCATACGGTTCACACTAGAACCCGATTCCCGTTGGAATCCAGATAAGTCGTATATACGTTCCTCTGAACTACAACTTATCTCCACAACGACTCCCACATTGAAGTCCGGATGAAACTAGGCACCCATCATGGATTCCCACCTAGCCATCTCCACAAGACACATGATATGAAATGCATGTCAACACAATTATGCAATGTAATACATCATGCATAATTCACGATCAATCTTGATTCAAACGAGCCATCCGCTCACCGTAATCCTCTCGGGAATTACCACAATCGCACAAGATTGTCCACATTCAACCATCTTGGCCCACATCTATCAAAACACCAAGACATCATTGAACCAGAACATGATTCGTTACTAAAATATATACACAATTGACTTCTCAAACATAATTAGATATAAAATATTGGGAAAATAATTCCATTATCTATCCTATGTTATAACTCTGTTCATTAGCTTTCCAACGCTTCGAACGGGGATCAAAACGGACTTACGGATCCAAAGTTACGTCCAAAACAATTTCGACCGAAAACATGAACATCTGTGACGGACAGAAAGACGCTGTTACGCTCCGGAACTGGTTTTCACTCAATTATTCTTGCGAATCACTTACTCAAAGCACCCAAAACATCACTAAAACATTCCTAAGGTTATACGGCAATAACGACACAACTTCTATGGTTTATTATGCTCATATGGCAACATTTGCAACACATAAAACACTATTTTCTGCAATTGCTCTGAGTACTTCATAGTTACTCACATTTGAATATTCCTATTCCTATAGGGACAACATATTACAAATTTTCCTTCAATTACACTCTACGACATTAAAATTACTCACTATCTAATATTCAATCCCTTCAGGGTCAGACATATAACAATGTCAAGGTTCTGGCTACGAAGGTTCAATTTTCCATAAGTTTTTCCTATATTAATATTCAACGATACATATCATTTGGCCATTTGGCCATAACCTCATATTCTTACGATTACTTCCCTATTTCCCACAATTAACCCAAATCTCTAAACCTTAGGGAAACCTTAGAGCATCGTACTAATAACGATATAACACATTCATTTCTACATATTTACCCAAATCCCTAAACCTTACATCACCACAACATACCGAAAGGTATACATAGAGAAAACTATGAAAATCAATACTCCCCATACAATAATCATTCAAGAACATCAACAATTTTATGGAATTTATCATGCTACGAAAATTAGATCAAGAATCCTCAAGAACACATAATTCCTATGAGAGAAAGGACCTCCCACTACCCTCTCATGTTAATTCATCCATATTGAAATCCATTCTCCCCCTTACCTTAGAATTGAGCTTTTCTTTGATCAACAATGGATAATTTGGTTCCTCTGCCCTAGCTCTCCTTGTTCGCCAGTTTCTCTTTTTCACGTACTAACTGGTTAACCCTCCACTAACTCTCTATTAACCCCTTAATTAAATTTTAATTCAGTTAATTTAAATTATTACTAATAATAATAATAATACTAATAATAATAATATCAATAATAATAATAATATCAATAATATTACTAATAATAATAATAATGATATTACTAATAATAATAATAATAATTGTCTCATTAACATTGTTATTAATAATAATTAGAATAATATTAATCACTATAATACTCTCAATATCATAATTAATTTATTTCTTTATCTAGGTCCACAGTACTTCAACTAAGGTCACATCTCTCCCTTACTCCTAACCTCATACCCTTAATTAAGGACACCACACAACTACACATCACAGAAAATACCAAAGCAACTGAATAATTTAAATGGGGTGTTACAGTATGCGCGCACGCGCACGCGAATGTGTGTGTGCTTGTGTATGTGCAAGTGTGTTTGTGTGCGCGCGCGCGTGTGTGCGTACATGTGTGCATGAGTGTGCGTGTGTATGTGTGTGTGTGTGAGTGTGTGTGTGTGTGCGCGTGCGCGTGTGCATGTGCGTTTGTGTATGCGAGTGTGTGTGTTTGTGTGTCTGTGCGTGTGTGTGTGTGGGTGCGCGCGCATGCGTGTTTGTGTGTGTGTGTGTGTGCACGTGCGCGTGTGTGTGTATACCCGTGCACACATGTGTGTGTGTGTCTGTGTGTGTGTGCGCGTGTGTTTGTGTGTGTGTGCGTGCACGCGTGTGTGAGGGTGTGCCTGCGCACGTGGGTGTATGTGTGTGCAAGTGCGTACGTGCGTGCCTGCGTGTATGTGTGTGTATGCGCGCGCACGCGCGTGTGTGTTGCTGTGTGTGCACGCTCGTTTGTGTATGTGTGTGTCCGCGTGTGCGCACGCGCGTGTGTGTGTGTGTGTGGGTGTGTGTATGTGTATGCGTGTGTGTGTGTGCACGCGTGTGTGTGTGTGTGCGTGCGTGTGTGTGTGTGTGCGGGCGGCGTGCGTTAGTGCATGCGTCTGTGCGTGTGTGTGTGTGAGTCTTTGTGCGCGCGCGCGTTTTTTTTTGTGTGTGTCAAAGTATGGGCGCACGCGCGTGTGTGTGTGTCTGCGCAGGTGTGCTTATGTGTGTGTCATACCCTAAATTTGTCCTACCCTTTTGTAAATATTTTCGCATTTTTACTTCATGCCGTTTAGACACATGTCCGCCCCAATTGGGCGTTCTTCAAATCTCGATTTGTTGGCCCAATAGGAGCGTGACACGTGGCCTAAGGGTATTTTCGTAAAATATTTAATTTTTTTTATTTCTCTTTTTTCTTGTGAATATTATTTTATGTACTTTTTTTTAACTTTTTAATTTAATTAAGTTTAGAATTTTCTTTTTGTTAGAAATATTAAATAGGTTTTTATTATTTTTTTACATAGAAATAGAGTTTTTTTAGATATTTGTTTACTTTTAGAATATAGATTTTTATTTATTTAATTTTAAAATTATTTTCTTTTTATTTAAATAATTAATTAGTTATTTATTTATTTATTTATTTATTCATTATATTTTTAGAATTAGAATAGTTATTTATTTTCCATTTAAATAATCTTTGATTTTAATAGATTTCTTTAAAATAGTTTCTCTTTATATAATTGTTTAGAATAGGATTTAAGTTTTAAATAGATTATTAATTAGTGTTTTGTTAGAATTTTGATAGTTTAATATAGATTTTAATTAATTTTTAGATTATTATACTTTTTTTAGAAGATAGTTTTTAGATAGATTTATTTTATAAGTTTGTTAATTTGTTAGTCTTTTTATTTTTATTATTATTATTTTTTAATATTGATAGTTTAGAAATAGGTTTATTCATTTTTAATATTAGTAAGATTTTATTTTTAGTATTAGGATTAATTTATTTTTATTAATTAACAGTCAGATTTATTTTAGATTATCTTTTTTAGATTATTTTCTTTTAATTATTTATTTACTTATTAGAATATTATTTTTAATGTAAGATATTATTGATAGTTTAATTAGGATTTATGGTATTTATTTAGTATTATTAAATTAGGATTTGTGGTCATTATTAGTATTATTAAATTAAAAATGATTTGTTTCATTATTAATATAAAGATTTTGTTTAGTTAAATTTTAATAATTTAGATTTTATTTTCTTAGTTTAATTAGTTTTAATAAAAATTTAGTTTTTAGAGTTTTCTTTTAGATTTAAATATGATTTAGTTTTTTTATAATTTTTGTTAGAACCTTTTTTGTTTGTTTGTAGAAATAGTTTTTAATAGTTTAATAGAATTTGTTAAATATAGGATAGTTTTTTTTAAATAGGTTTATTTTATAGGTTTGGTAGAATTATTTATATTTTAGTTTAAATAGGTTTTTTATATTGATTTAAATAGAAATAGATTTTTTATTTTAGTTAGAAGTAATTTTTATTTATTTATTATTAATTAGATTATTACTAGGATAGAATTATTTCCTTTTATTTATTCATTTAGGTTAATTTAATAGAGTTTAAAATAGGTTTTAATTATTAGTTTATAGAATGTTTTAATATTGTAGAAATAGGTTAATTAGTATTATTATTTTTTATTATTGTTAATTTTATTTATTAGTAAATTTATTTTAATTAGTTTAGACTTTTAATTGTTATTAGATTTTTATTTTTATTTTTTAATTATTCATTTTCAATTATTAGATATTATTAGATTAGAATTATGTTAGTTTAGTATTATTTAGAGTTTTCTTTTAACAGAATCATTTCCTTTTAATTATCATTTATTATTAGTTATTTGAGAGTTTATTTATTTAAATTATTTAGTAATTAGGACTTTAATTTATATTAGCTTTTTAGAGTCAGTTTTTTAATCCATTAATCATCATCATTTTCATTAAATACCATCAGTCTTGTAATTAGTCAGTCCTTAATCACCAATTACCCCAGGCTGCCACATGGCAGCGCTATATAGGGGGGGTCCTATTCACCTCCTTCTGGAAGGGAACCCTAATCTGAAAGGGCAGCCTCCAAACCCCAAGGACAACCCTAACCCTAAAACAATCCTAACAGCCTCCAAACCGTAGGACATTAACCCTAGTCGCCCTCTCCCATCTCAACTTCTAAACTTCATCACTTCCAACCGGTCTCCTTCCTCCCCTACCTCGTTTTCCATTATTCATCAACCAAATACTCTTCTCACAACAAAAACAAAAACTACACTTTATCATCACTTCTCCATCCACCTATCAACAACGGCCTTCGCAACCATTTCCTCCCTCTCACCTACATCAACCACTGCATTACCATAACTGTTTCCCTCAACTTTCTGTCAAACCTAGTAATCTTCATCAGTCAAAACCCACACTCTTCAACTTCGACCTTCATCCCGCTAACCTCTGTTTCCTTCAACCTTCGAACTTTCTCCCGCCGGTAACCCGCAAACCAAACCTCCGAGAACCTTGCTCTGTCGACCACATCATCTTCTCCACCATAAAACCTCCTCCATATTTCCCTTTTTCAACCTAAATCTCCAATCAACAACATCCTCCTCCTTAACATTCACTCCAACTCCAGACCTAAACAGAAAACCAGGAAAAAACCAAATCAACAAAAAGCTCAAATGAAATCAAAAATCACAAAAACTCAGCTTCTTCAACATTTCCCCAAACCAAATCCATTTTAAACCAACTCAGAAATTAGATGAAACAGAAATAGATTAGAGATGAGAATAAGAACTAGGATCAAAGTTTGAGTGAGATGGAAACCTTTTAACCGGAGCTCAAAACCAAGAATGGAAAAACGGCTTGTTTCACCGCAAGAAAATTTGAGAGCAAAGACGATAAGCTGACGAAGAAGAAGCTTGGGATGTTTCTGGAAACTTTATTGATGTTTTGGACCGTCTCCCTTTTTCCTCAGCTTTCACCTTTTCCTTTTTTTTTTATGTAAATGTTTTTTTTAAGTATGTATATATATATATATATTGATGGTTAAGAGTCTAAAGTATTTTCTTTATATTATTAATATTTCTTTTTTCAGATTTATCTTTTATCTTATAAATTAGTTATTTTTAGAGCCTCTTTAATCAATTTTTGAGGGTCGATTTGTCTTGATTTTTATATATTATACTTCAAACATTTCTTTAGAATATTATGTATATCTATATTTATATTTTCTAAACTTTAACTTTTTTAAGTTTTAGTTTTATTTAGGAGTTTTATTAGTATTTCTTTTAGATTTTTTAGAATATCTTACATATTAGTTGTTATAATTTCTTTTAGGATTTCTTTATATATTCATATTAATTTCAATCTTATTTCTTTTTTGTTATTGGACATTTTTGCCTTTTTGGTCGATGACGAGATTACCACCGTTTAGCCGTCAAATTATTGGCGTGAAACAAAGGATCTGAGACCACCTTCTTTTTCCGATTTTATTTCGATTTTTGGATCGATGAAGTCTTTTATTCGTAAGCGTCGCGTATCGAAGTTGATAACCTTCTCGATTTCAAATCTATGGTGAATA